>CAJQUW010005990.1:0-75104 GCA_907163375.1 Prostheceraeus crozeri | reverse complement strand
ACCCTCAGTCTCCGGCCTATTCCACACACCACGACACTCAAGTCTCAGGCTCATTTCCCATCACACCACGACCCTCAGTCTAAGGCCCCTTTCCACAACACCACGTACCCTCTTGTCTCTGTACAATTTGTCAAACACAAGAAAGGGGTTTGCCAGCTCGAAGGGCAGGCCCGTCACGTGCACATTCACTTCCTTTGGCCATTGAACGGTAGAATTGGCTTGCGACAGGAACTTCCCGCTGACAGGAAGAGTACGATGACTGAATTCAATTCACTCCCTTTAAGGCCTGGTCATTGACACTATCATAAAAGTTGATTTATGGCTGTCATCGCCGTTGAACGTGAGAATCAGTGTCGTTTTGACTGATTATGTCTCCTCACGACGACCAGATAATGACAATTTACTTTCACATGACACAAGTGCATCTCCGACCATTGATATGACCAAAATTACCTTCGTACAAGAATTCAGAAGAATTTCACACCCGCAGTGTACAATTACGGAGCCTATCTTCAACGGAATCCAAGGAATTACAAAGAATCCCGATCCGTGGACAGAAGGAAGATTTTGCAATCTTAAAATACAGAAGTAACTGCATTTCCGCCGGTGATTTCCGAACTTGCGGAACATCTTCACTTCTAATAAAACGCAGCAAGCAGTATTGCTGACTTCTATAGTGTAGGCAAGGCAAACTGGAAAAATGAGTTATTAAGCTGTCAATTTGCACTGTGCGAAACTAGTATGACGATACGAAAAATGTAAGAAACAGGAAGTGCATACAATTAACATATCAAAAATTCAATATATTTAAGTGATAGATATTTCTTGTTTCAATCTTTTGTCAGATATTGTAGAACATAGTCTCCTAGCAAGGGTGGATCCTCAAAAGCGAAGGTTGATAGTATTGATATACACTACATGTAAGTGCAGTACATGATCATCATCCATTGAGCTGAAAAACAAGGACATAGTCATCAAATATCAGTGAGATGCGTAATGATATTGTACGGCAGTGCAGTCTGTATTATAATAAAAGAAGCAACATCCAAGCGTCACTCTCAACCTCATGCTATATCGTCATTCATTATAATGCATGATGCTTTACATGGGGACAATTCTTATTGAAAGGGATAGCGTAACACTTTGTCTAAAGAGAGGACCAACCTACAGATTGCTTGCTGTAAATGTTGGCTGTCAGAGTCAGGAAACGGGCTCACATATCTGTACTGTCGAAACCGAATAATGTCATACGCCCATGGGAAGGAAGCCACAAATGCAAGTACCGGCAATGCCAAGAAATTAGTTCCTCACTGTGTTCAATCATCGTCGAGACCACCACGCCTTGTCGATGATTAATAAATCAGTAACGTAGTAAGAAGCATGCTAGATGAGTTTTCTGCTCCTATTGAAACCTTTTCGCAAAGTTCATATGCCTGGGTGTACACGCACATAAACGCCGCGGCGCTTATTACAGAAATTACGGTACTTCATTATCCAATACAACGAGCAGTGCATGGCAATATACAAAGACATGCAATTTAGAAGCATCTGGGCGAAATTGATAAGCGAGTTATTATCAGATGACAATTTTCGTTGAAATCACAATTCTGACGCGTGCTTCCGGTACAAGCAGGACACACAAGAAATCGGCAAGTGCTTCACTTGTCTCAGTTGCTTGCCAACTTTGCGAATGAGTCTGAAGCACAATTTGTCCAACCTAACCTGCAAGCTAGGCTCAGATGTCACAGCTGCCCAGCGACAAACAATGCGATCAAGCTTTTAGAGCTTTTGGAATGCAATTGCATTAGACTACAAATGATAGGTGATTCAAATTGTAGTCACAAAACTTTGACGTCAGACTATATTTAACGCCTCAAACGATGTATCATCGGATTACGAAGTATGGGAAATTGAAGCATTAGATAGCGTAAAATTTTCTATTTATGTGATTTGCAATCGGTTGCGCTAAGGTATCAAGTATTCATTATTCTAAATACTATAACTTCTTTCGTTCTTCTGCGAACTTGTGAAGTTTTGAGAGGATTCCTGTAGTATTCAGAGCAATTTCAAAGATGCTCTGCTAGGCAAATAGATTCGTGCAAATTCTGACGCAATTCTACAACAACATCAGTGCAATTACATCATTTCCTCAGAAAGCGACGTTGCTAATTTCTAACGTTGCCAACGAAACAATTCCCTTTTCTAAAACACTTATAAATTTCCTATTTTCCGTTGCTAATTGTATTTCTGGAAAATGCCGAGTCAGATAAGAAAAACAGTCACAATCCTGACAGGTGTCTGACAATCTGAAAACAGTCACAATTAGCAAACTCTTCAGGAGCGAAATTTAAACGAAAAGGTGATTGAAATCTAGGAATATTGCATCTTTACCGTCTCCGTGACGGTGCAGTGGATAGAAGTCCTGCCTCACCATCCCAGACTATGTCACGAGGTGGAGACCACCCGTCAGCATCATTGGTCTCCGTGACGGTGCAGTGGATAGAAGTCCTGCCTCACCATCCCACGACTATGTCACGAGGTGGAGACCGTCCATCAACTCATTGGTCTCCGTGACGGTGCAGTGGATAGAAGTCCTGTCTCACCATGCCACGACATGTCACGAGGTGGAGACCGTCCGTCAGCATCATTGGTCTCCGTGACGGTGCAGTGGATAGAAGTCCTGCCTCACCATCCCAGGACATGTCACGAGGTGGACACCGTCCGTCAGCATCATTGGTCTCCGTGACGGTGCAGTGGATAGAAGTCCTGCCTCACCATCCCAGACACGTCACGAGGTGGACACCGTCCGTCAGCATCATTGGTCTCCGTGACGGTGCAGTGGATAGAAGTCCTGCCTCACCATCCCAGACTATGTCACGAGGTGGAGACCGTCCTTCAGCATCATTGGTCTCCGTGACGGTGCAATGGATAGAAGTCCTGCCTCACCATGCCACGACATGTCACGAGGTGGAGGCGAGAAAAATTTGAACGCCTTTACTACATCTGTTGAGTAAGATTTAATCTCAAACCGCTTTCAAGTGTGCCGCAGTGCTTTGGAGCACGGAATGACAACATAAAATGAATAGTATTTCTGAGCAGTCATTGGAAGGCGTTTCCTGCTTCTCAAACGTCAACCTTTTTCAAGCTCATTACGTCAGTTATTGTTGCACTTCATCTGCACGCCATCTACAATCATTTCAATAGCTCGAGATGTAAATACAATGCAAAACTGACAGACGATTAGTTTGTGTGTAGATGGAATTGTTTAAGGAACCATTGTCCTGTCGGCAGTCACGCTTGGTTGAGTACATCAAATGCGGTGTTGAATGTTTTACTAACTTGCCTATAAAGACATCAATCTACTGAATATTAGGCACCAATAATCACTAGCATCTGATTAGCCAAGATGTAAGGGATGACCGCAACATTTGATCTTCCTTGCCTCATGACTGCTGTGTTGTACCATGATGCTGTAAAACAAGCGCATAAAGGAATGCTTGGGAAAATAGATCCGTTTCTGCGGGGATAATGGTGTGATACAATCAAGGAGTACAATCCAACTATTAAGTGAGTGCACGAGCTTTTAAGTCGTTCATTGGTGAACGCGGGAGCCGGACGAAAGTGATTTACTATGAGGCGTGTTCAAATGAAACCAGTTCGCTATACTGTATTTGTAGAATAGTAAGCAGACAAAGTAAAAACACAATCAATTAGTAACAACTGTGTATTATTAGCATAAAAACAGAAGCAACAATCAAAAAAGTCTCCGTTGACTTCCCGGCACTTGTCCCATTGCTTGGGTAGGCGTTGAATTCCGTCGGCAAAGAAGGACTTCGGCTGTCTCCTTTGAACCAATCCCTAACAGCTGTCTTCACTTCTTCGTCCCCCCAACGCTTCCTTGTCAATGCGTCAGATGTCGCCTTCGAAACGTGTGGTTTTGCGTTGTCGTGAAGAAGAATGACACCTGAAGACAACATACCGGGTCGCCTGCTCTCTATCGCTTGGTGAAGCTTGTCCAAAGTCTGGATATACCGATGCGAATTGATTGTTTCGTTGGGTTCAAGAAACTCGAGGAGCAGCGGGCCCTGAATATCGAAGAACACCGTGAGCATCACCTTCCCTGCAGATTGTTGCACTCGGACCTTCTTCGGCTTGGGTGAACTTGGATGCTTCCACTGCATGCTGCTCTGCTTCCCTTCCGGCTCGAAATGGTGGCATCACGTCTCGTCTCCAGCCACAATGCGACGCAAGAAATGCTCATTCTCGGTATTGAAGCGAGTCAGGTGTTCCAAACTGAGTGTTCTCCGTCTTTCCTTGTGGTCTTCAGGAAGCATTCGAGGCACCCATTGAGAGCAAACCTTGTGATACTGCAACTTTTCCTTCACGATGAGACATTGAAGTCATCTGCCAGATCTCGAATGCTTCGTCGACGATCGGCTCTGACTGCGTTATTGATGGTCTCAGTCAGACTTTCAGTCACCACTTTGTGCGCCTGTCCAGGACGTGGCAAATCAGATGTTTCAGTTCGCCCCTCTCGAAACTTCCTTAACCGCTCTGTCACTATGGTCTTTGAAACAGCTCGATCTCTGTATACTGATGCCATTTTGCGATGGATCTCTGCTGTCATGCATCCGCCGATGTCTCTGCTGCGGTCAGGAATTGAATAACCGCTCTCTGGTCTTCTTTGGACGGACTTTCTACCATGAACGACACTTCACTCGTCATTAACCGTGAACAACAGATACACTTGATGAACAAACACATTGTCACGATGCTATAAAGCACTGAATAGTAGTACTCCACACGTCTGCTTTGATTAATTGGTCATGGATGAACCCGCTAAGATAAGTCGAGCGGGTTTCATTTGAACACGCCTCGTAGTAACTGCCTTTGATCTAATGCTTCTCAGCGTCTTACATTTACCTTGAAGGGGTTTTAATCGTTCCATTGCTGGAGGAACCCCTCCCAAGTGTCGTCCACCTCTGCCGGTCGATCGCGTGTTGTTGCAAGTGCTGGTTGCAGTATTGGACTAACTCATGGTCCCACCATCTTGGAGGTCAGCCACGATTCTGAAACCAATTCTTGGATACCACTCCGTTATTCTCCTGGTACATCTTTCGTCTGTCCTGCGCATTGTATTCTTACAATTACCAAGGAGGAAATGTGTCATCCCTTTTGTATCTCGCTGTTCGGTCATTGACTGCGGCTTGGTTAAGTAGTAGTTTGAAATCAGTAGGAGTTAACTGAAGTTCAGTCAAGCACAATTTTCGGTATGCAAAACTCTTCTGTTGAATGAAAATGAAGATTGGAGATTGCATCAGGTGACCGTTTATTTCTCTGCATTTTTCTCTGTCGTCGTCAAATGACGATACTCGGCATAATCCGGGTTTTATCCGGTTCTACACTTCGTCGCACTTGCAGAAATATAGCTACCTATGGCAAAGCAGTCAGAATTACCGTTCATATTCGTAACTCTAAGTATGCAAAAAACGGCTTGTTTTTCATAACTTTCATCCGCAAAGGAATGTCTATGTTTTCAATAGTTATCCCACACGCTCAGAAAATGCTTTAAAAATTATGTTATATGTTGCAGAAATCTTTTTTATTACTAACTCTGGTCATAAGTTTCTGGTCTCAAAATTCACTGATTCTTGGGGAAAAAGATAATGTGTTTGTTAGGGAAGCATATATCCTTACTATCAATGTCAAATGATTTCATCGTGTGTCATGATAGCAAACTGACATGATATGCATGACTGGAAGACATTTCTATTTGAAGAGGACACCAAGGACAATTATATTTGAAGAATTTTCACCCCTAGACCAGCTATGAGCCATGAATGAAGATAGGTGTTGCTGAACGGACAGAAAATAATAAAATTGATATTGATAAACAAGAACTAAATAACAGATCCTCTAATCTGATTGAGTTGTCCTCATCAGAAACCTGTTTGCGTGCCTCGTGAAAGCTTCAGTAGTTCTTGAAAGCCTCTTGAAAGCATTGGCCAGTGAAAATTGTCAAGCGAAACTGATTCCAAGTATGTGCCGTGCGAACAAAATAGTTTTCGATCGACTCACAGTACGTGCGCGTTCTAAGCTCACATGATGGCATGTGGGTGTACGAGCTCTGCGTGTACCTCTAGAGAAGATCTTATGCTTGGACACGCACTGATTTACTACAGAGCTGCTTTTACCGAAATAGCATCTGCAGAAGAGACTGAGTGAAGCAACATCAAGTCTAACGGAGAGCGGCTGCAACTCGCTGTCAAGTTTTTCACCCATAATATTCGTGTCATGTTTCTCAACCTGCTCGAGACATTTAAGATATGTTTGTGGGGCGCCGGCCCACAGATGGCAACAATGATCCATCAGAGGACGAATAGTGGACTTATAAAGATGCAGGCAGGCTAAGTCCAGGTTCTCACTCTTGAAATTAGATAAAAGATAATAAAATGCAAGTACTTACGGCTTGACTTGACGTCATTGTCGGTAGAATCATTTCACCCACGATCCCTTCGTCTGGTTGATAATAATCATGGTAGTCCTGACTTGATCGTGGATACTTCGACAAGTCTTGGTCGGTTCGTGGATATTCATGGAGGTTTTGGTCACCTTGAGGATACTCATGTAGACTTTGCTCAGCTCGTGGATACTCATGAAGGCCCTGTTCATTTCGTGGATACTCATGAAGGCCTTGGTCACTTCGTGGATACTCATGAAGGCCTTGGTCAGCTCGCGGATCATCAAAGAATCGATGTTGAGATGATGGATACTCATGAAGGCCCTGTTCATTTCGTGGATACTCATGAAGGCCTTGGTCACTTCGTGGATACTCATGAAGGCCTTGGTCAGCTCGCGGATCATCAAAGAATCGATGTTGAGATGATGGATACTCGTGAAGTCCTTGATCAGTACGCGGATAATCATGGAGTCCCTGAGTACCTTGAGGATACTCTTGGAAGCCCTGAGCACCTTGAGGGTACTCTTGGAAGCTTTCTCGTGGATCATCAGAAGGTCGATGTTCAGCTGGTGGATACTCGGAGAAACCTTTGTCTCTTTGTGGATAATTGTGGAAGCTATCTGGCGCTTGAGAAGGGAATCCAAGACTGGCTGCTAGACCATCTGGGACATCTGTGGAAAGACGACTGCGCGGTCGGCGCAGGGAACCGTTAGGGTCAAAGCTTTCTTGGCGTGATGGTGGCAAGGAGGTTCGGACAGGACCACTGAATGAGTACGGAAGCCGCTCATCAAGTGAAAGTTGATCAGGAGCAGCAGCTGGATCGTGATTCGGACCTCTCATCAATTCATTTCCATAAAGTTGTCCAGGATCATTGTAGGATGATGGAATGCCATATGCAGGTATCACATTCATATCTGAAGATAGAAGTATTGAGCATGCAGAATAGATCCTAAAATAATCATTCGAACTAAGATCTCGAATTTCTACTTCATTCAAATGAATTGATAAAAGAAATCAAATGTGATTCGATTAAAAATCGATTATTTAGTTAATTAAGTTTCTGAAATGCATGATTCGGCTCTTTAACAGCAGTACGACATTTTAACTCTTCAGTTTCATTTTGATTCATCATCCAAATACTTTGAGCACTCAACTGTTGAATAAAATCGTGTGAAAGCTACTTTCTAAGCCTTTTAGTAACTGTCAGCGATGGCATTCAGAGTAAAACAACAAAATCACAAAGCTATCACTAATTGACTATATTTAGCTCCTCCTTTATCTGAATTCTAGCGCTTTTACGATAATGAAGCGAAATTTGTAATAATTAATTTTTTTTAATCCCCATGAAATTCTCACTTATATTACAAGGAACACAGTTCACATTACTAAAGTAGTTCGATGAATGCATATAATAGATATTGATTATTTGTATACCATGTCATTGATAATAAGCCGTCGCACCACTGGGTAGTTTTGACAAACGCCCCTGCTGGGGGGGGGTGCTCTCAGCTGGTTATTTCCGATACTAGAGGTCCAAATTCAAAACAAAATGCACTAAATAAACGCTCTCATCATGACGGGTCAGAATATTGTCATTGTTTTGATATTCAATGTATCTGTGGAGGTCCAATGTATGGTCAAAAAGATGATTTTTTACTATGGTTATTATTTCTTAACCTATCTTAGAAACCATTTGACCAAATTCAGAACAAAATACATCAAATGAAAGCTTTTATGATGACGAGAATATTATCATTGTTTTGAATTAATCAATATTATCATTGCAGTCCATCAAACCATGCTAGACTGTTAGCAGTTGACTTCAAGAAAGCCTTTGACTCTGTAAGTCACCTGAAACTAATTGAAACTTTGTTTGATCGCTTCGGTTTCGATTCATATGTGATATCATTGATTGAAAGTTTCTTATCTGATAGGTTTCAGCGAGTATGTACAAAAACTACTGTAACTGAATGGAAACCCGTAACGAGTGGGGTTCCCCAAGGGTCTGTCCTTGCCCCCCTCCTATTTGTCCTCTTGATCAATGACTTTCCTGAAATTGATAACTGCAAGATAATTGCTTATGCCGATGATAATACTGTTATTGAGCTTGTAAACAAAAACTCTCAAAGTAATTTCCAGTCTGCCATTGATCACTTTTGTAAGTGTGGAGTTCTTCTAAGCATCTCTCCGTTAACACTGTAAAAACCAAATGCATGTCAGCAGTTAGACAATATCAGAAGACTGAACTCCTAAATGTATACATAAATGACTGTCGCATAGAACAAGTTGAACATATTAACATTTTCGGTATGTTTTTCTCATTTGATCTTTCATGGACCAGACAAGTGTCTGAATTGTATAAAAAGTGTTGCAAGTCTTTATCATTTGTCAAAAGACTTAAGGATAACAGAAATCCAGATTGTGTTGTTGGAAATGTTATCAAAGTTCAGTTTTTGTCATATATCTTACTGCTATCCTGCGATGTGTGACATCAGCCAGCACTTATTCAAGAAACTCGAACGCATTGATCGAATTGCCTTACGATGGTCGAAGTCATACGATAAACCAAGTCTTCAAGTACGTCTCGACAAGGTTTGCATCAGACTCATCAACAAAATTGCTCGAAACAAAAACTCACATCCCTTGTCTGGCTTTTTCTCATTGAGGGAAACTCGTAGTGACATTAGACACTCAAGAATCCTCCTCCCATTGCCTTAAAAATCCACACTGTATCGAAAATCTGTTGTCAAATATTCCTCATTCTCGTGACCATGTTATGTGCAGATGTTCCCATTATGTACCGCTTTTGTACTAACAATAAAGAATTATTATTATTATATTTTATGTCATTGTGGGGGTCAAATGTAAAGTCAAAGGTCAAAAAAAGATGATTTTCTACTGTGGTTACTACGGTTTTAAATTATCAGATTAAAAAGTTGAAGTCTAAAGAGAATCTACAAGGGAATTATCATTTTCTGTTCAAATTCGCACGAGAACACTTATTCGAATTTTTTTAATATTAGAAAGGGCATCTGAAAACATTCAAAGCTAAAATAGTGCAAAATTCGACAAATCTGTCGCACATTCAAATTTTTGAAATCTCATTGTGACGAAAGATTTCAGCCGATGTTGTTCAAAATCGGAAAGCTGTGGAATACGTAGGAAATAAGTTATTAAAATGTTGAGTTCGCATCTTCCTTCGTTCGGGAGCTAGATCAAATTCTCTGTAGGGGAGCACCCACCTTCTCCCCTCCCCCAGTGGGACGAAGGTTAACTACAATTGTATGCAATTCACTGTACACTGTATTAGGATGTGAGTTATTTAAGCATGAGAATAAATGATACTGAGTTAGAGCTTTTTCGATCGTTTCAGTTAACAGTAGGGGTGTTCGAGAACGGGAATTGGTTTCGGGAACGTTAGGGAATTTATTGTGAATTCTTGCCAAATACAAAACCACAAGATTTTCTCCGTGATTACCTCCTTGAGAAATCAAATTATCAATCGACAAACAATGAGTCAAGCCACGTGCCAGAGGCGGGCCTCTCATGGAGAGGCCAATTCAGCGGTCTAAATCTGATTATTGTTAACGATTGCACTGACCGATGTGCAACGCTGCCGGCATCAATTGATGGGGAAAACAGCCTGTTGATCTGATGTGTCCTGGTTTACCGTGCCTGATTGTTACATAAGCTTATATCTAGCTAATCTATTGCAGAAAGGAGAACATCAATCATTTTTGTTGTTATGTCAATATTTATTTAAGGTATCATAGGGAATCGTTCTTATAATGTTGCTAAGCCGGCCGATTTATTCAATGAATATAGCATATTTCTTTCAGTTGTGAACCATTATTAGTTTATCAACAAATTGTGTCCATTTATAGTGTAAATCACTCCTTTCATAGAGTCTCCTTTCTCCCTTTATTGTCTCCTTTCTCCGGTCTATGCGAATGTACACTGTATCATTACCGAGTATGAATGAATTTTTCGGGAACGGGAATTTGCTTCAGGAACGGGAACGGAAATGCATGGTATGATATTCCCGAACACCCCTAGTCAACAGTAATCCAGTTATCAACATTATCATATCGAAGTGAGTCAACTTTTAAAAAATATACTACATTTTTCCTCGTAAGAGACATCAATAATAAGAGCTGCATTTGAAAATAAACAAAACAGCAGTTAATGATGAAATAGTGCCAATTATTAAATCAACCAAGGGATGCATCAGAACATCTATCAACATCATTCAATTGACTATAAACTGTCAGCTGAGACTGCACGTAAGACAATCATGACATTACTTAACTGAGGGTGTGACAATGCAATCTTTGAAAACCTCAAAATCTCTGTGAAAATACATCCAAGCACAGCCATGAATTAAACCTGAATACTTTTAAACAGGTATGTAATGATGAAGTGCCTCCTAATCCACTCGAAGAAATGTACACGGATATATTATCAATGACATCAAATACACAATCATCGTTTAACTTGTTGCACATGGTCGCAGTAGATGACTTACATTATTTGTGGAGAGCACAAAAGGACAATAACTATGACGCAACGGAATCTGATTTTATGGCATAAGCGGTCATCTCTGTCAGATTTTTATGATTATAGGGAAATCTCGAAAGCATTTCTGACTATTCTATGTGAACATATCCGCAATCGTTTTAGTAGCAAGGCCAAAACTGATGAGATTCATCAAATTACTATAATTTCATGAGCAATCACTTTCGTAGAAAATAAACAAATCAAAAACTTTGTCGGATGCTTCGAATATCTTAATGTGGACATTATTGCCCAAAGATTGCAAAATTCCGCTAAGTGTCGCAGGACACACTTGCTTCGGAATCGTTCGGGTTGGCTCGGCTAATAACCTAGAAAAATTTCGCGCGTGTGAACATGACTTCTGAAAAATGTTTTCCGAGCGCATCCCAAAATTTCAAAATTTTCATCTAAAAAATAAACAAATCAAAAACCTTGTCGAATGCATCGAATATCTTTATGTGGGCATTATTACCTAAAAATTGAAAGATTGACAACGAAGGTCTGTCGCAGTCATAGAAAGAAACTGTTTGTCTGAAGTTCGCTGGAATGGAAATTGACTCAAGGTCGCGGCACATCCGGGGGAACTAAGTTGGGGCATGAAGAACCAATTAAAAGCTTCGATTTACTCATGTGACTGATTCTAACCCAATGATACAGACGTTGGCAGGTGCATCTAAGTGAAAATGCGTGCGATTAATGTGCCGTTATTGTGCATTGCATGAAGCTTAATTTCCATTCTAGAGGTTTTATTGAATATATAAAACAACAATAATTGTTGTCAATTTCTATGGTCGCAGTATATTGAACAATATTCAATGTACTGCGACAGACCTTTGTTGTCAATCTACTGTGTGACGTGGTCGAATGGCATGGTGATATGCTCTCGCGCTACAAAATGAATGCGGGTAGTATTCTGTCAATAATACAGTCCGTTTCATAAAAAGTGGATCATCCTAAAATTTGACTAAATAAAACATAAGTATGATACAGAAAGCATTTTTCATGTTATTTCATGTCCCTAATATATTTAAATGTCCTTATATAATCTGATAAGTTATGATACAGTAACGGTTCTTAAGAAGCTAATATTTTGTGGCCCTACCCTTATTGTCAATGACATTACCAATTCGTCTAGTCATTGATTCGATGATATCGTTGATTTTTGACTGATCTAACTTTCTCCACTCTCTTTTTAACAGTGACGTAAGTTGTGATACGCCATCTGTAGGTAGCAGTGAACGACGAACGTTACGTTTTAGAATACTCCATACATTTTCTATGGGATTCAGATCAGGAGAACGAACTGTCCTAAGCCCTAATTGAGACTTGCAAAAGTTGACTCTACTACTCCTGTGACACGTAGCATTGTCATCCATAACTAACCAAGTCGATGGATCACCAAGTTGATCTGTCATTTGGCCAATGTTCATTCGCAAAACATTCACATAGCGTTCAGAATTTATGGTTCCTTGCTGTATGTGAAGTTCAGAGCGGCCATTGGTCCAAATGCCAGCCCAAATCAGTAGAGTCTCACCACCTTGTACCCGGGGACGATGTAAATGTCTCGGAATTTCCTGATCAGATTTTATCCATAATCTCAATCGACCATCACTATCCTTCAGACGGACTGATGCCTCATCAGACCAGACAACCCGATCCCATCGATTTCGCCAGTGACAATGACTCATTGCCCATCTGAGACGTCTTTTTGTATGCTGATCTGATAATTCGATCTGAGAGGGCCTCTTACAACTCTTGAAATTCGACTCAATAAGTCTTCTACGAATAGTGGACTTAGAAATAGACGAGACTAGTGCAGCCATCTCAGTTAACGAGAGACTTAGATCAACTTTAACAAATCTCAAAATTAGGCGGTCTCTACGTTTGGATGTTTTGCGTGGACGGCCAAAGCCCTCTTTACGACAGAGTCGAAAATCATCATTATGCCATTGATGCACATTTGTGTAGGGACATTTAGTCGCTTGCTTGTAGCTCGCAAAGAAAACCCTGGTTTTAGCAAGGCTGACACTTTGCCTTTTGTGAATGCGATATCGTTATTGTTCATTTGTGCTTTGTATTGTTTTCAACCGGTAAGAGATAGATTTCTAGCTGAAAGCAATCAGGAGTGCTGCCAACACCACCGCAACGAAGTCAGGAAGCTATGGAACATGAAGTCCAGTTAATCACATCTAGCAGTTACATTATTGTTGATGAATAATGGTGCTATACTGGCTCTGATTGACCGATTATCTTTATTTTTGTTTTGCTTGATAGCTTTTGGCTTGTAGAACAACATATTACATAACAAAGGAAACAAATGTAATTTTATAAGAGTGAGGTATGATTTTGTGTAACATTGCTAAATGAAGATCAAATTATCTACTACTTTTTTATCTATAACAGGAAAACAACTCAATATTCATGCTTGAAATTTCCAACAATGATATTAAAAAGCACAACTGACATATCTTCCAAATTTCAGAGAAATTCGTTCAAGTTTGGCGGAGTTAGACAAAGTTGAAGTTAAGGCGATGTTTAAGGGTGATCCATTTTTTATGAAACAATCTGTAGTAGGACAACAAGCTGTTGATAACACTTTGAGATGACTTCTGCCTTCACTCGCATTCCTTTTGAACCGTCAGCGTGACCTAGTGAAGAAGGTGCGAGCTCGTCTCCACCACGGACTTCGGTTCAATTCCTAGATCAGGCGTGTGCGGTCGGGGAATGAAGAGTGTTGGTGTCTCTTATTGACTTAATAGCTGTCGTATCAATCAGAAAAATAGAAAATAGAAATTTTAACCAGAATATTTCGGCATGGAATTTCGTAAAAATCTCCAAGCATCATGTGTCTTGAATACAAGTAACATGTTATAGACTGTTCTTCAGTCAAAATTACTTCAGAAAAGCATCAAGATCTTTATCACTTGCTTTCTGAGAAAAAGGGACAAAAACTTAATCCAATCAGAAAATTGATCGACAGTTGACAGCAATATTAATTAAATTTTGAATTTCGCAAGTACTTCTGCTGGTGTAAACATGGGTTTGCGAAGAACAAATGAAACAATAATAACAGAGACACCGCAGCTGGTTTTACCGATAAATGGCAGTCACTTCTTGTCTCTCTAAAGAATTAAGTTCAACATTGTACATATGTGCTTTACATTTTCAAAGAGATGGCTTTGAGCTGCGAATTTGCCTCTATAAAGTCATTGTCAAGTAATATCTGTCATGTGAATTCTGTACCTGAGAATGCTACACTATCCATGTGATGTGCATTTTGATTAATTCTTGAAGAGACAAAATGGCATCACTTACGCATTGATACATTAAATGATGGGTATCAAAATGAAATCAACAATTACGTCAATATTACATCAAAATTTCACTTTGCTCAAACGCAGAATTCTCCTCCACGCGAACTTATTCTTGAATGAATTACATTTTGACAAAATTCAGTTTCGCTACTCACCAAAACTTCACATGTCACGCATCGCTTCTCATTAAAAATTCAAATAGCAGATATCGCTTCTCACCAAAACTTCACATGGCACGCATCGCTTCTCACCAAAACTTCACATGGCACGCATCGCTTCTCACCAAAACTTCACATGGCACGCATCGCTTCTCACCAAAACTTCACATGGCACGCATCGCTTCTCACCAAAACTTCACATGGCACGCATCGCTTCTCACCAAAACTTCACATGGCAGGCATCGCTTCTCACCAAAACTTCACATGGCAGGCATCGCTTCTCACCAAAACTTCACATGGCACGCATCGCTTCTCACCAAAACTTCACATGGCACGCATCGCTTCTCACCAAAACTTCACATGGCACGCATCGATTCTCACCAAAACTTCACATGGCACGCATCGCTTCTCACCAAAACTTCACATGCACGCATCGCTTCTCACCAAAACTTCACATGGCACGCATCGCTTCTCACCAAACCTTCACATGGCACGCATCGCTTCTCACCAAAACTTCACATGGCACGCATCGCTTCTCACCAAAACTTCACATGGCACGCATCGCTTCTCACCAAAACTTCACATGGCACGCATCGCTTCTCACCAAAACTTCACATGGCACGCATCGATTCTCACCAAAACTTCACATGGCACGCATCGCTTCTCACCAAACCTTCACATGGCAGGCATCGCTTCTCACAAACACTTCACATGGCAGGCATCGCTTCTCACCAAAACTTCACATGGCACGCATCGCTTCTCACCAAAACTTCACATGGCACGCATCGCTTCTCACCAAAACTTCACATGGCACGCATCGCTTCTCACCAAAACTTCACATGGCACGCATCGCTTCTCACCAAAACTTCACATGGCACGCATCGCTTCTCACCAAAACTTCACATGGCACGCATCGCTTCTCACCAAACCTTCACATGGCACGCATCGCTTCTCACCAAAACTTCACATGGCACGCATCGCTTCTCACCAAAACTTCACATGGCACGCATCGCTTCTCACCAAAACTTCACATGGCACGCATCGCTTCTCACCAAAAACTTCACATGGCTCGCATCGATTCTCACCAAAACTTCACATGGCACGCATCGCTTCTCACCAAAACTTCACATGGCACGCATCGCTTCTCACCAAAACTTCACATGGCAGGCATCGCTTCTCACCAAAACTTCACATGGCAGGCATCGCTTCTCACCAAAAACTTCACATGGCAGGCATCGCTTCTCACCAAACTTCACCTGGCACGCATCGCTTCTCACCAAAACTTCACATGGCACGCATCGCTTCTCACCAAAACTTCACATGGCACGCATCGCTTCTCACCAAAACTTCACATGGCACGCATCGCTTCTCACCAAAACTTCACATGGCACGCATCGCTTCTCACCAAAACTTCACATGGCACGCATCGATTCTCACCAAAACTTCACATGGCACGCATCGATTCTCACCAAAACTTCACATGGCACGCATCGCTTCTCACCAAAACTTCACATGGCAAGCATCGCTTCTCACCAAAACTTCACATGGCAGGCATCGCTTCTTACCAAAACTTCACATGGCACGCATCGCTTCTCACCAAAACTTCACATGGCAGGCATCGCTTCTCACCAAAACTTCACATGGCACGCATCGCTTCTCACCAAAACTTCACATGCACGCATCGCTTCTCACCAAAACTTCACATGGCACGCCATCGCTTCTCACCAAAACTTCACATGGCACGCATCGCTTCTCACCAAAACTTCACATGGCACGCATCGCTTCTCACCAAAACTTCACATGGCACGCATCGCTTCTCACCAAAACTTCACATGGCAGGCATCGCTTCTCACCAAAACTTCACATGGCACGCATCGCTTCTCACCAAAACTTCACATGGCACGCATCGATTCTCACCAAAACTTCACATGGCACGCATCGCTTCTCACCAAACCTTCACATGGCAGGCATCGCTTCTCACCAAAACTTCACATGGCAGGCATCGCTTCTCACCAAAACTTCACATGGCACGCATCGCTTCTCACCAAAACTTCACATGGCAGATATCGCTACCTCACCAAAACTTCACATGGCACGCATCGCTTCTCACCAAAAATTCACATTTATGTAGCCGCTGTGTAGCAGATATATAGCAGACAAATAATAAATTTTACATGCACCTAGTAGGTATTGCATTGTCTCCAGGAATTCACATGACAGGATTTATTGCGGCAACGACGATATATTTTACATTTTCTGTACATCGCGACTTTTTCAAATCCGAGCATGTATTCCATCCCTGTACTAATGAAGACATGCAGAGTGTCATGATGTCGTTTGGGGATCAATTCTATTTTACAACAGATTTTGCACTACCGTATTCAAAATTTGACTGTTTTTCTCTTGCTTTTTTTCTTTAGTGACATCATCTAACAATGGCAAATCAAATTGGGTGAAAGACAAACGTGAGCACAAATTCGAACGAAAAATGATCCTCATGATCACAAATGTGAATTTTACTTTACCATGATTTAGTCAGAGTTGAAATGAAGCCTCAGTGTGCATCTGAAATGAATATTCATCTGAAGTAAATGATTTTCATGAACATCTGCTTCCTTCCTAGTGTCTAAGATGTACTTATCAGTAGGATATCTGAAGGCATCGTTGCATTCATGTGCCTTCTAGCACAGCATCAAACGGGAAAATGTCATTCTTGTAGAGATTTTTTTACGTCGAAATATATAATTAATTCAGACGCCTGAGACTTTAAATAGGGAGTTGTGTCGATGTTGAGAGATGTGAACAAGGCCTGCTGATGATTCCTGATATTGGATGAAATGGCAGCCATTCTGATCCGTTCCAATTCTCCAACTGAGGACATGACTCAATATTTAGATGATCTACTTACAAATATATGATTGTTCAGTCAATTTCAGTATGGAGAGGATTAAGGATCTTTTTTCAATATTCATAAATCATGCATAATACTCGAAATATTCTCAAAAGACTTGCTTCAAATAGAAAAAGACTTGCTAGTAAAAATAAGTTTGTAAGAAATAAACATGACGCTTCAATCCACTTGACATTGAACACGGTTAGCATCCATCACGTTTAATTTGAATTTTGATGTATATTATAATCCAGACGTCAAAATAAGGTTGGATTGTCAAGAATGTCATGCATCTCATTCTGATGTCTATAAACATTACAATATTAAGAGTTCTTACCATCTTTAATACTGACACTGCGAAAATATTCAAGTATTAAAAGCAGTTAGGAGATCTTATTGATGACAAGTACATGTGGATTTTCAGATGACACATTTCGCATTACAATGAAACCAATGTTGCACTAGTGCTTCAAAATTCCGCTAAATAGCATTTCGCATCAAAACAAAGGACAGGTTCTGCACCTACTAATATTGTAGGATACATTCTCCAACATTTTTGACTATTTGGATCGCTTCAACGGATGCAAAACGAGGTTAAACTTTACAAATTCGGCATTCGAAATTCAGATGTACGTGTTGACACATGCACGGTTCTTTTCTTTATTTTTATCCAATGATATCATTCGAGAATAATGTTAAGGTAACCACGACCGGGCACGGATATAACCCGACCATTTCCCAGGCACTGTTGCAGCCAGTCTGCATTTCAAATCGACTGCCCAGCCATGCCTCCGATCCGTTTGTATTTCAAATATAAGAATTATAAGAAACATGAAAAGTCATATTTGTGAATTTTCCTGGTCAGTAAAATTCCTTGTGTATCTGCAAGTGGTCCTTTTTCTTTATAATCCCCTGTGAAGTGGCTTGGAGCTGTAGAACATCATTTCACGAAAACCTGGGATGAATTACTTTTGAAGGAAAATGTACGCATATTTGAATTGAATCAACTGTACAAATTAATTATCGATCGTTTTTTGACAAAAGTCGGTTAAATTTCAGAATACCCAACTATCCATCAAAATTGGTGATTCTGAATTGCTATTTGTAGAATGAAGATGAACGAGAGAGCAATCCGCCTCCCCAGCAAGCCCATCCCTCATCATGCCTCGCAAGAGGCTGGGAGAGTTACAATATGGTCCGACATTTTTGCACGAAATCGCGATGAAAAATAATGGGATTATTGTACGAAGTTGTATTTATTTTCACCAGCCTGTCTATTTTGCATTGTTAGTTTTCTAAAATATAATTAATACCTTCTTTTGTTTTGCCTGTTCTCTTGGCTTTTATTGCATGTGTACAACTACTGTACCTGGATGGATACTGGACGACATTGCCGAACAGGCTCATGTCGAGTCCATTTTAGAACAATGTAATGCTGAATTATATTTTGCAGCAAAAAAAACTGCACTATAGACGCGTTATGGCACAATCAGTTGCGGATATAACAATATTGGTTCATTTTAAAAGTAATAGCAATCCACTGCAGGAATTTCATTCCTTCGGAACAATGGAATGGGATTTTGCTGCATTGGAAACAATGGAAATGGACCGAGTTGGCCTCTTTCACTCTCTCATTTAAAATGATAAACTAACCGGGAAAACAACATTAGATGTTTCGGGTGATTCCTGGCTTTAATGCATCCACAAGATGTGATCCGTTCTTGTGCTTCAGCGCATGGCCTCAGTGGTAAAAGCTTGAAAACTAATCGCATATTTGAGCATGAACGATGAAAAATTACAGAAAGATGATCAATAACATTCTGACCTAGTTAACTTGTACGCATTTAGTATTGATGTTGCTGTGCTTCAAAGTTTAACGGAGATCGCATTGAATAATGCAACGGTATCACCAAATCCTGTAATCAGCAGATGTGCGACGAAATTGCTGCTGAAAGTCAATCGGCTGCATTTTTGGAGACAGAGCATATGTGATATATTCAAAATTCTTTCGTTTTTTTATAATGACAATTTGATAACAAATGTGGCTGTGGTCCGAGAGGAGTTCAGGTCCTTAATCCTAAAGGCCACACAATATCGCCAATCGAAGCATGAGCAGAAGATGGTCAAAGCGACTGCACACCGATATGAGAAAGAATATATAGGTACAAATGAGCGAAGATTCACAACTTAAATATCACAAATTTCTAAATGATCAACTAAATTGAAGAAAAAGCGGGCAAAAAATGGCACTTCGGAAAAACTGCGGCACGGCATTCAGGTGACCACTTTCGTCCCTATCCTCTATACATGGCCATTCACCGCTGGGTCGACAGGTGGAGATGGTGCCAGGTTCGTGGAGGAAATCGATGCCCCAAACAATAGGGCTACGAACATGGCCATATCCTATAAAATGCCACTAGGTCGACAGAGAGATAGCGTGCGTAGCGAGTCGAACCCACGAACTATGTCATTGGTAGCCAACACGTTAACCGGTGATCTACAGCGCCGCCCATACTTTGATAAAATGGGTCGACAGAGATGGCCTGACGTCATGTTCGTGCAGGGAGTCGAACCCACGAACATGGTAATAGAAAAACAGCACGCTAAGCACTTAGCTATCACGGCTCAACCCACAAAAAAACTGAGCCACATGCATAGTACTGCTGCTAGATAAAAATTCCATTAAAACAGATAATACAGAAATTTTTTAGTCTATCAATATTTGTCGTCATGGCTTCAAATGGAATTGCCATGAGTGCTGCTTTGGAGCAATATTCCTGCAATCACAGAATGAAATATTTTGTTTATCTGCTTCTAATTCTGTGCCTGCAATAGTCTAGGTTTGGCATCCATTGACCGTTTTATGACCCTTGGATGATACTTTGTGGATGAACAAAGCGAACTTTCGTTGATTCCGAAGTGCCAATTGATTTCTAAAACACTAACAGCAAAGCAAATGCATGGCTAAACGTACCTGGATAATAAAAGGCTGAAATGATGTCATCCCATGATTAAGTTGAATCAAAAATGAAAATAGATGCTATTATCAATTAGTCTTATTGTCGGACTCTTCAGTAAGTTTACCCAATTGAATTTTCGTCGATGCTCTCGATGCCTTATTTGAAGGTTTTTAATGACAAAGTTGAAAGTTGAATATAAAAAGATCCTCGACGTCCAGTACCTACTGGCGGTCGATGTTCGGGTTGATTCATAGACCTGAAAATAATTTATCGAGAGCCATCTTTGTTACGTTGCTGAACCGATGAACATAGCTAACCTCTCTTGACGACTGGTCAGCTACGTTTATCCCGGGTCAAAATATTGAAAACATCCAATATAAGGAATCTTCCTTGCTATTTTCCCATAATATTCGTTTAGATAACAGCGGATATGTACGCAAGACATTCCTTTAAACCGAAAACAGAATTTCCAATCCAAAATTTCTCTAGCTGATGTAATCAAAGCAGAAGTTCTTGATAAGTGTCTGCGGTCGACTTGGCATTTCACAAATCCAAGATGAAATAATTGCATGACTGATCTCAGGAACAAACGATCACAAATTTTGGACGGTACATGGATAATATATATACTGGCTCCCGGGTTAAAATTCCCCATCAGACAGCAAGTTTTTGAAATAGCATGTGCTAACTCCCGGACTATTACGTACGCAATTAGCTCAATGCTATCAAATATGAACTGAAAGCGAACAGTCAGCCAATACGCTACACCGCCACACCGGTACAGTCCTGTTTTGCCTTCAGCTAATGATATGATTATGTAGTAGTGTAGCAATATAACGCTTTCGAATTTAGTACATCAGTAAGACAGTAGTAATCAGTACATCAGTGGTCTCCGTGGCACAGTGGTCAAGTACTTGGCCTAGCGATCTTTTGGTACAGAGGTCGAGCCCCGAAGGTGTCATTGGAAGTCGACAGGAAGGGCATCCGGACTAAAAGTGCTACAACGCTCCATAAGTCTGACTATGTCAGCACCGTCCAAACCCCAAGTATGGGGAGTAGTGACGTAAAAGCTTCAAAAGTAAGAGTTGTCTTATTGGATTCTAATTTGTTAATCGCTCGTATGTTGACTTGATGCTTTATTTTTTTGAAGAATAATCTTATGGAAAATTCAGGCACTTCCAAAGTCGAAAGATACAAGCATATTAAGATGATAATGTTAATGTAATTTGTTACAAAAATCTTGATTCGCATGATGTAACTTACCCCCTTGTGGCACGAATGATTCCGTGTTAGGCAAGTTGTTGTAAGAGACAAGTTCATTTGAATTGCTGAAAAAAAGATACACTTGATTTTCGATAACACAGTGACAACACATAGTACTGTATACTTGACAAACGACATGACAAAGGACCTTACATGGTCCAGTCCTGACATGCAGTGACTTGGGAGACTCCCTTAACCCTATAACAAAACAGCACCTCAACTGTCAAGCACAAAATTTTTGCTGTCAAACTCACGCGATTAGTACGCGTCAGAGCAGCACCAGGTTGCTAACGTCTTCGGAGACGGCCGTACATTCGAATCGAAGAAATGACATCACTGCCTACAAGACTTTGTGAGAAAAATTGACAACATCATCGCAGTTCATGCCAAGACATGCCTTCCTTTGAGAAGGCCTCGCAGCTCAGAGAATCCAAGGAGTAAGAGTAAAACAACTCTTCCTTTATTTTTCTATACCGCTCTCCATCAACCAATGCGGACATTTTCAACGTTCTTCCTGATAAGATCGATTCTCTGATAGAAGATTCTCTTCTACAGGCGCTTCACAACGGCCCAGCGCTGAGGTTGCCGTTTTTGGCAAAAATGATTTCATCTCTACTCTCAATGCTAATTGAATGTTGACAAGTGGTTGGTAAATCATACCGAAGAATTGAAATCACGGTCACTTGCGGAAAGCAGTTACTCATAAATCACTGATCATAAGCCGAAGAATTCCCATTAATTCAACAAGTGTACATCGTACAGTGAGTTACATCGGAATGAACACCTCCACAAAATAAAGAAGTTAGCAGTTTTGCAACTCAAAGGTGTTTCTATGATGCAGGAATCCATGCTAGAAGGTTAGGGGTGGGGGCAGGCACACTGACAACCTATCAAGTTTGGTTGGCATCCGCTGGTGTCGCTGGTACTTCAAAACACTTAGCCATTTCAGTCGATGAACTTACTCGATCTTTCTTAGCCTGGTTGCAACGGCTAAATGGTCGTACCATCTTCGAAATTCGTTTTCATTTTCTGCTGCCAGCTCAATATACGCTCCATTTCGTTCTTCGATCTGAAAGCAAAAAATGTAGATAAGTTCGTAGCGATGCCTGCTTTTTGAAGTGGTTATCAACTTTGTCAAAAACTAATGCCTACAGAGCCTGACACATTGAATTAGCAGTGCAAGCATCATTGAGATAATGGGCTGTTTTGAAATCATTTTGAGGTATTAGCAGCTCGTCAGAATCATGTGTGGTGATATTTTGAGAAAGAGAACCAATTGTAAGTCGTTCTGTTTTTTCTTTATAAACAAGAAAATTCCAATTACTTCTAGAATTTCTTCCTCACTACCGATAATGCGAGTTAATAAATTGGAACAGGAGAAAATCCTCACAATTTCACATAAAATTGAGCCAATGTGGTCGCAGACCATCTATTTTAATGATAGATAAGTACTGAACTTTGCTTCGTATTGCCGAAATCATTCTTAACAAGACCGCAAAGTCATGATATTTTCCTGTCATACAACACAGCAGTGTTGAAAATATGATGAGCGATATACAATTTTTGTCCCAATTGCGACATGATCTGAATATAAGGAAACTTAAGAAACCACTCCAAAATCTGAATGCTCTTATTGACAGTAAGAGCACCAACAGATAGGTTCCGTATGCGCACGCCTTGTTCATCGATATCACAACTATTTTACAGTAATTACAAAAATGAAGCAATTAATTCAAAGAATATAATTTAACTTAAAAAGTATGAAAAGCAATTTATCCTTTAAAAAAATAATCATTTACGAAACATTGCATCATTTCGAACTTCACATAATTGCTTGATGAATGAGCGTATCGGTCGATGTTTAGTGAAGACCTTGCACCAGGGAGTACCCTGTTGCAATTTCTCTGATAATCAGCTAAGAGTAACTTACCAGCAACGCTTCTTTCTGAAAACCATCACCATCGGTTATTGAATGAGTGCCAAGACGTGCTCCAGGCAATACGACTGCAAATTTACACTCCTTATCTCCATGATCTGGAACGAAAACATTCTGAGTAACACAACAAGCATTTATTTGAAAACTTGTAATTTTTCTTTTCTCTGCTCATAAAGACTGGAATATACTAAGGGATGTGACTTAAAGAAAATGAAAAATCAGGAAACAACTTTTCAAAGGTGTCTCCTACAAGCCACCGTTCTGAGCTGCTTTAGCAAGGGCAACCCCCCTCTCGGTCGCTAACATCAAGTGTTTACTGAAGGGGCTGCAGAGGTCGCTGCTCCAGTAAGCGCCCCCTCCAGTCCTCTGATGCCGGTAGCGGATCAACTCATCTAGTAAGGGGTTCCTTCCATGATGTTGACATCAAATCAGGGTCTACAACACGCCTTCAACGGATTAATGGGAGCAAAAAGGACGGCGTGTGTCGTACTGGACCTATGGTGCTGCACTTGTGCTTCATTTCATGGTTTATAATGTGATTGGAGTTCTTGCTGCGTGTCGAACTTTTGCCACTTGATCCCTAGCACAGAGCCTTAGCCTCGAAATATGATCAAAATCTTCAGTCTCACTGATAGATACAAGGGACTAAGATATCCGTTCGCACCTATAGTCATCAACATTGTCATACTCACCCGTCACGTCCCTTTAAATTAGATTTTTTTAAATCGTGTCACTTTGCTAAAAACATCCCGGGATTCAAACAGATGGCCCATGCAGGAACTAATACGTTGGGCAAAAAAGGAATTTTTAATGCCTTAAACAGAATAGGAAAAATATTCTGCGTCGTTCCCGGATTGCTCTGAATTTCCTTTTCCTCAGATTCGAAGAACGATCCTTCATTTCGAAGAATTCTTTCTCGATAATGTTGGGTCCTCATAATAGTTCAAAAAAGTTAGGCAGGCAAAAAAAAAAGACGCGCACAAAATCTCTGTAGAACTTGACATCGTCTCTGACATCCTTTGCTGTGATTTGCTGTTATAACAGTCGTCACACTGAAACTTTATTTTTGGCGTTTTTAATTTAATGTTGAACTGGCTCTCATGTGTTGACTATATGTATTAGCAGCAGATTGTGCCATTTCATTTACGTTACATGTTCCGATGTTTCCCTTCTAGTCAAACGGAAGAAGAGACGACCTGTCTAATTCTGTGGTCATACTCAAAGCTCTCCACTTTGACTGACTAGTAATAAGACCAAAATGTCTCATCGCCGATTTCTTGAAAAAATACTATTTTCGATTATGGGGTCAAAAATAAACCTCTCATGATTTTGAAAATGAGATGATATGATAGAATACAAATTCATGTTACACCCTATTAGTAATCCATTAACAAAAAACAACTGCTTCAGTAAAGGGGTCCTCTTCACGTCGTTGATAGCAACTGCTTCAGTAAAGGTGTCCTCTCCAGGCAACTATCATCAACTACTTTAGCAAGTGAAGGTCCCTGGGTAAAACCTAGTGGCGAATATCAAGTATTTTAGAGAGTGCGACCCGAGATGAGACAAGTGAATTTCTGTGATATTCTTAAGCATCTTGTGCAAGCACAATATAGCGCACTTCATTGTTGACATGATAAAGATGCCTCTCCGTTCTCCTTTCAATTTCATAGAATAAGCTGCCGAAAAATTCACATCGCTAAAAGCGAGGGACAGTCTGATAGGCTGTCATGAATTCTAGCTAGGTAAAGAATTTGTTATTAAGAAAGTATATTTGCATGCTTGTGCGAACTCGCTTGCTGAAAAAAAGTACAGAGAAATTTCATAATAAGACGCACAAAAAGTCATTACACAATATGGTAATTCGATATTGAGGCAAAATATGCTCTATAAATCTAGACGGTAAAACGATGCATGTTTCTCAAAGTTTAGTTCTGACGCACGGAATCTCAGCTCACGAGCAATTTGATTCCAAACGAGAGGGGCTCGATACCTGAAGGCTCTCATGCCAATGGTCGTTCTTTATTATGGCTTGTAGACAATACGCTGGTCGTCAATTGAGTCTCTTGGTCTATGCACTCGAAATATACGTGCAAAATCATGACGTCGAATCTTTGCATTGCATTCTCTTTGTTACAGGGAGCCAATACACATAGTGACTTCAGCAATGGCGATGCTCGATTGCGTTTTGAATTTTGAGCACAATTCTTGCGGCATGATTTTGCGCTTTTTGGAGTTTATGGAGTTGGGACTGTGGGAGACCAGACAGGACCGAGTTGCAGAAATCAAGCTTGAAAAGAACAAAAGTATTCATCCAAATCTTAGTCGTAGATGGGATAGATATTGACGAATGAAAACTATGCGTCTAGTGTGGAAATAACACACTTTCAGCACATCTGAGACGTTTTCTGAATTCAATCAATCATCCAGTATAATGTCGAGTTCAGTAACAAAAGGAGAGAAAACAACCTTGATCCCGTTCAGAACAATTCAGTCCGGCAGCGAGACTTCACTCTTCCTTAGCATCAGCATCAGGAGTTCAGTTTTGTTGTCATTCAGTAGTAGTTTGTTAGGAGTATTAGCCAGCTCACACGCACCAGCTCTGGAATCATTTTCCCCCAAATCCTTTCCGCGCCCAAAACAAATCTTGATACATTTTTAAGAGGCATGCTAACATTTTCTGATGGGGACAATTCAACAAACATATTCGAACCTCATCTTTTCCTTCTCGTTCATATAGAGTAACACAATTTTCTATTCTCTCTTCATTGAATGACCCATAGTTTCATTCATGGCTCTTGCTGTGATAGGGGCAAACATTCTGTAAAACAACTGTTGAGCATTTGACTCCATTTGTAGCAAACCGACGGAAGTCCACAGTCTGATATTGTAATTGCAAATTGTTGATTTCGATCTTGCATGCACTTCAACTTAACAGAATGCGTTCAATCGAAGTCACCCAGACTTAGGTATCTTGGAGAATCAATAATTGCAAAAATCACGTGCATGCGGCAACTAAAGCTTGCAAGTTGAATTAATACTGACTTCAAGGTCAGAATCAATAATATAAGCTAACCATGAGTTGCTAAAAAATGCATCAAATTAGAGTGGCATTCAGATAAAAATATGCATACTCACTATTGTAGAGATATAAGCAAAAATCGCATAATATGGCCCACTTTCTTATCCAAGTGCTATTTCCATCAGACAGTTCTTGGAATTTAAAAAGATATCCTTCAATGTCGATTGCCGGAGAAGATGGGTTCATTTAGTGGGACTGAAAATATAAAGAGCTCATTCTAAATGTTAATATATGCAATTCTTCTGGCAATTCAGAACTGGATAAAGAACTTATAGATAATTTCACCAAGTTCGTACATGTAGGAGCTTCTTCCATTTAGTATGGTCAAGTTAAAAGACGACAGCTCCACAAAACCGTCCAATTTTACGCAAAATAAATAAGTACTTAGGATATCAAATTTCCTTTTTCACATTCTTTTGGGGAATATTCGGGAACTCAATATGTTAATGTGCATTCCACCATATTCCTAACCTTTCGTTCTTGTGACTGATGACTTGCAGCAAAGATACTAATTATGAAGTAAGCACTGAATAGAATGTCGGTTCTATATTAAAATTCTAAAGTGATTGAGGTGAAAATTCTATCACTAGACCATGAAGGAGGGAATGGAAAATCTGTAGGAATCTTTGCTTTGATTCATAAAAATGCTGTCATTTTTACGTTTTGACATTCTTTGACTAAGAATGGTTGTCCTGGCAAAGTAACGCAAATGACACCCATATAGACAAATAG
Source organism: Prostheceraeus crozeri (assembly GCA_907163375.1). NCBI lineage: Eukaryota > Metazoa > Platyhelminthes > Polycladida > Euryleptidae > Prostheceraeus > Prostheceraeus crozeri. The sequence goes on along the minus strand of CAJQUW010005990.1, from coordinate 47,758 downwards.
CATCACAGTTGATATCAATAACTGACATTCAATTTTCACCAAAAAAAACCATGATGCTAGGTTCAAAAATATAGTATGAACTAATGATACAAGAAGGATACATTTTCATTTCATAGGAAGTAGCAACTTCCTAAGGTATATCTGACATATCTGTCAACGAGATGCCATTGTTCATTAACCATTGGCAAGAGCTTTGACTGGAAAAATCAGTGAAATATTTCAAATGTTTAAAAAAGGCCTACATTTGGGTACTATTACTCATTTACTGATTGACAGTCTTGAGATAAAGATGACAAATTGGGTGAATGCAAAAATGTATAGGTCTAATGGATGTTCTCAAAAAATCCTTTCACCTACAGGTTCAAAATATCTAATGAATTTGTTGGTGATGCAACTCACTTAATTATCATGATAACTGTTTTGATTACTAGAAATGTATACCTCCTGATACAGGCTAATAATATATATTCTTTGCCCTTTGTGAGACAACATCTTTATAGGCTTGGCTTTTTTCTGTGCACATTTCCGTGATGCTAATACAATAGAATTCGCATAAATCGGCTTCGGCTATATCGGCGCATTTTCGTTGTCCCTGACAGAAAAAATTCGTTTATAACGGCGGATTTCCTGGAAATCCTCAAGCGATGTGTTTTGCCTAGAAGTCACTAGAATGACAGTATATGTGGACGCGGATGGCTGCAGATTCTGTTAGTACTATCCGATTCTAGCTATTCTAGTGGCGTGTGAAAATTTAGATCTTCTACAATTCATCTCGATCATGTTTGGGGGTTTGATCAAAATTGTAGAATCTAGCAGCCGAGGAAAGATAAGTAGGCTTGCCACTGTATCTCACTGATAATTCTCACATAATTAGTCTTTCATTCGACGTGATGATTGCATTGTTAACGCCTTCACCTACGATGCTATTGTCAGACCTGACTTAGTGACTGTTGCGTCATCAAAGGAGCACAAGCTACCTTCGAAAACATTGTTGAGTTCGATGCATGTCCTCTCTCTAGACAGAAAGCGGCTCGCCACCCCATCCATCTCTATGGTTTCGCCTGCACGTGACTCTTAGCAGCGTCTTGATTGACTTAGATTGGCTGGCTTCGCCTGCACGTGACTCTTAGCAGCGTCTTGATTTATGCATACTCTTCTTTGTTTTGTGCTTCATATAGCAGGTAAGCATGTAGGCATGAAGAAGCTTCAATCTTCTTGATTCAAAAAGCATACTCAGTTTTTGACAAACATAGTGATATCCAGTTTGTGATACCTACGTTGCAAGCATCAGTTCAGAAAGGCACAATTTTTAGATATCTATTGAATACATAGACACAATTACATGTACATGTACTGTACATGTTGGACAATAAGTCAATATGTACATGTATTTAAGTATAGCAACGCAATAATTCATGAGTCAATACACGTATATACATTGTATGATGCATGGCATGATCTCAGAGCTCGTGTAGATTTCACAAAACTTCAAAATTCAGGGAGTTCGCATATATTGGCGGTTCGCGTATCTCAGCGGTTTTCGTCTGTCCCTTGAGGTGCCGATATATGCGAATTCTACTGTAGTATCATATCTCCTGAAACGGAGTTCCGGAGATTCTGTAAATGTTAGGTTCAAATTATTTCCAAAAAGTTGCCTACGTTCAGCTTTGAGTTGGGGCACCTGATGAACAACAGATGCATAGATCAAGCTCACAACTGAAAATAGAATTCAACATTATTATCCGTCTACATGCCATTACGTAGCAAATGGATTATGAATACTAGCCTGCCTATCTTTATTCCTATTCGGTAAGTCCGGCAATGTCGACAACGTGAATTTTCGCACCGACGAGCGTGTGTGTCTTCAACATGTGAACAAAACCGAGGAGTTTTGTTTGGTGCAAGACTAGGACTCTACATGGTCATTGTACGGCATGTCGCTTGACCTGAATCCCATTGTAACTGCAAGTAGTTACATTTTTATAATTCACTTTAAAAAATTGTAGAGCCTTATTTCGGCAGTCTTTAGCAAACATGCTCAAGTGAACTGTGGCCGCATATTACCGGGTATTTCAAAACTTTCCATTTAGGAGCATAATTAATGATGGACACTCTCAATCAGTTAATTAGCAGACTTGCATTATCATCTGTTCAAGTAATGTTGATTCAAGGTAGGGGTGTACCTCTTAGTGATTTTGATAATCGGCCGATTACCGATTAATCGGACCGATTATTTCTTATAAATTCATCTAAAATCGACGTTTTCTATGTACAAAAAGTACGGATTTAGTTAAAGAAACTTAATAATAGTAAAGTGCACCAAATAAAAGATAAAACAGGTTCTGAATGTTCCATGCAAAAAGCTTTGCGATGCTAGTCTAGTCCTACGTAGAGTTAAAAAATTTTGAATTTTCATCATTTGCTTTTGATTAGATTGTGGTAGGCTACTTGTTACGTTTACGTTGTTAGAAGTAATGTTGGTGACGGAAATATACAGCACGAAGTTTATTTCATGTATTTACATAAGCTTTTCATTTCAAGCAAAATCACATCGATAATCAGCATCATCAAAATTATAGACACGCGGATGAACTGATCCATTTTCTAATCAATGATGGCATGAAAGGACAGAAGTCACTCATGCTATTATGTCAAAAGGGTCTGAAGTGACTCGTAATTACTTGCTACACTCCACTTCGATAGACGATAATTTCATCTGTTATTTATGGAAATTATTGCAATATATAGGCCGAAATTCCGCGCTAGGATTCGAACCCAGGTGTTCCAGTTACACTGGTAAGTGCTCCATTAAAAGGCTACAATAGCAGCTGGTCAACTGCAAAACGAATGGTTGCATGTCGCAGTCAACCAGAGACGAGATCGTGACATGACCAAGGACTACTTAGAATTTGAAAAGCATGAAAAATTGAGATCAGAGCTTCTTCCAGAGTGGAAACCGAACCTTGGCCTGGATTTTTAGAAACACAACCGGTCACTCGTTCATAAAGTTATTTTCCTTGCCGTCCTCTAGAACTTGATATTTCTACATATAATGCATGTATTGCGCAATCGACTATAATTTGTGCGGTTTACAATCATGTATATTATGGCGAAGACTAAAATCATTATTTTTTCGAGATATGACTGAATTTTCCAAGCATTTTACTGCCGAGATAATTTATTGATAACATGGAAATTTCCTTAGCGGGTGCGAGTCATGATTGCGGTTTGAAATGCAGGCACGCGTTTGCAAGTTTTGAATTATGAATACGCAGCATCTACGAATATGAGAATATAAATGTTCACTTGCAGATATACATCAAAAATTGCATTCAGTTGGTGGAGATGTACATTAGCTTTTTTATGCTCATGTGCCTTTGTTCTCAGCAAGAAGACATTTGAGTAAATCTTGATAATGCAAAATATAATAATTGATTGTTCAATCATTATTTGCACATATATTCAAATGGCTACTAATTTCAAATCAGACGGCCCTGGGCTTTAAATCAATACTGCAACGTGACCAAAGAATTCTGGCCTTCAAAGAATTGGCTGACGGGCCCGGACCGAAACTCCATTCTGGACTATTCTACCCAGGCTCAGTGAAAAAATACTTAGCATACGTATTTATACATGATAACTTGGGAGAACTACTCTTATACCAGCATTCATAATCATTATGAAAATCTAGTCTATGTGAGAATTCTGTTGAATCATCATTGGAATGATAAAAAGAAGTCATTTGAATTTAGATTAGTAATTCAATGCACAATGTGCGTGTAGATTGATGTTTCTCTAAATATTTGAAATATTATCTTTTGATCAGTCACCAAATTTGAATGAAAATCAACAAAATTTTTCAAAAGTCCACTAATCGGCAAATAATCGGCCGATTACCGATTATCACTCTGCAGTGTCAATAATCGGCCGATTAATCGGTACACCCTACTTCAAGGAGTAAACTTTTGAACATACGTGATGACGTCAAAAAGTCTCCAGACTTGTCACTTCAAAAGAAATCCCCTTGCAAATTTAATATCAAAATTCAAAACTACAGATCATCTAGGTGTGAAAAATGTGTGTTTCATCGCTAAATAGTATTTTTCCACCCTTAAACATCATAAGCAAAAACATCAATTTTGTGACTTTTTAATTTAATTAGTTTTTCTACATAAGTTCTACTTTGATTAACACATTTGCACCAACGATAAACAAGGTTTGAAATAATTTCCTGGAAAATGAGCGGGACGAGAGTATCGATATTCGGATGAGGACACGCGCAGATCTTCTTTGGTTTCGAAGCGACGGCCCTCTTGAACAGGGAGATAATCGAATTTTCAAGTCATGACGACTCATCAAAGTCGATAATACATTCAGAATGACGGCTTCTCAGAACAATAGCACTACAGACTGCGTACACAGTCACTGAATTGACACTCGTATCGTTCCTTTATTTATATCAGTGATCGGGATAGCTTGTCTGTCTTCGGTAGAATATCGAAGTGTTATTCGCTCTCTGGTACTGAAGAAGATAGATACCAAGAATAACGTTGAGGAACTCCAATCTGTATATGGTGACAATGCGTTCAGCAGATCTGCGATTTACTTTTGGATTGAAGCATTCAAGAATGGAAGAACAAATGAAGAAAGATCAGGAAGACCTGTAGAAATTGAAGACCAGCAAGAGGAGAAGCTGATGAAGATCGTTCGCGAGGAGCGTCGAATCTCCATAAGATGAATTGGCGGCTCGTCTGAGCATCAGCAAAGGTACCGTGTTAGACATCATGAGGAGCAATGGGATGACAAATTTGTGTTTGCGATTCGCTCCCTATTCTTTATCGAGAGAAATGTGTGATCAGCGAATGTAGTGTTGTGATAAAAATCGTTCACTTTTCGAAGATCTTGGAAATTCGGTATTGATTACAGAAGACGAAACTTCTTTGTTTCTCTACCTGCCGAATCTTCTCAAGAATACAAAATCTCATGATATATGGTTACCAGAAATCGTCATCGCGATCATTTAAGTGAATGATTTTTAGGGACTGTAAGTGCAGGAGTAAGCCACGCTGTCGGTTTCTGTACCACAGACAAAGCAGAATAGACAAGACTGCCAGACGGATACACGCACTGGTAACCGCTTCTCAACAGCTGATAAGATCGATGAATGGGTGACCGCAAGATAAGAGGGATATCTGATGCATGGGGCATTCGCAGACTTTATCGTGATACCTAACTGCATATGGAGTTGTATTACCACGCTTTTGCTGATTATTGTGCATTTACGTTAAACAATGACTGGTGGAGTTACTCAATAATGATTACCGCTTTTTTTAACATGATCCCTACTTGTAGCCCTGAAGTTGATTTTTATATTATGAACAACGTATTTCGATTAAGCAGTAACGTCAAATATCAAAAAAATTAACCATCATTATTTATGAAAACTTAATCTACCCAAAGCGGGAGGATGAATTCAAATAAGCTAAATTTTCCCCCGATCAATTTTTGTCAAGTCAAGAAAGAAAATTAATATTGATGCAGATATACATTTTTTTTGGAAAGTAGGAGAATCATCACACGTTCTGTCAAATTGTCATTCTAGACATAAATGCTCGCTTGCCGATTTTCTGTTACGTAAATCGACATGCTTCTTTACAATCAATTTGATCAATACAGAAGAATGGCGCTCTCCATTGGTTTCAAAATTAACATCACATTAGCGAAAAGAAGGTGTAGAAAAAATATTACACAGGTTCATGATTTTTTTCAAATATGCCTAATCTTAACTTCATTTGCAAATTTTTGTCAGACTGGAAAAAGGTGCAAATCGTCTGATTGCTCTTTCTGAATTCTTTTAATTTCAAAAACAGATTTACTAGGGAAGAAGACCCCCTCGCCTTTTCAAACTCATGAGATCAATTGGATTGACATAATCACAATCATTGGCAACGTGAGCTGATGTACAATTGTTACATGACATGCGTACAATGACTTTTCTGACAATGAAGCCAACAAAGTGGAAAGTGTAGCATCACAAAAGCGACAATCGTTCAAGTCACATTTGCAAAACGTAACTTTTCGATCAAATCTGCTATCTTCAAACTCTGCCGATGAATTTTCTGCAAGGTCAGTGGACGATAGTTTTGAGCACGAGACAAACTGATGCAATATTCAAAATCTTGAGTTGACACATTCATATTCATGCTTGGCGAGAGCATTTTTGAGCTTCCAAAAAGCAGCCAACGATATGCAGAGCGAAACTGCACTGCCGCAGGATTCACAGTCCATCCATTTCTTGATAGGACTGCCACAAAAAATGATTCCCGGTGATCTTGAGAGAATTTGAGTTAAGATTGATATAACACTCGTGTCCCTTGAAAGCAAGTTACTTGATAAATCAGTAACTGCACCGCAATTATATAGAAATTGCGATGGTTGAATAAGATTTAACATTTGCTGTCATCCTTGATACATAAAACATATAATACATTTTGACACAATTACAAAAACATAGTCTTTTGTGCAAGTTCTATGTTTTAATGCACGGTTGTCCTTGCCAAATAGAGATGAGCAAAATCCATGATGTCAAACATGTCATTCACAAATTCGGCGAAGTCAGCTGTTACAAGACTATCAGAAGACTCAGAGCCAGGCTACCTGTTCAATTAACAAAATCTAACAGCATTCGCAATAGAGCGACTGAACAATTGGGCTGCTAAATACACTTTCACAATTTGATTGAGAAATTAAACGTGAGATTTCGTCAGTTTATTCGCAGCATGTCTTGCTTGAATTTTTTGTAATTGTTAGAAAAAGTGCAACTGAACTCCTTTGCTTCTGCAATAAAAAGAAGCATAGGAATGCAGCGCACTTCGGAATAACTTCATCACATGGCAAGTATCAAAAAAAGGTATAGACAAGTCTTGAAGAGTCACAGGGATGTGGGAATGATGGTTTCAATTTTTCGACATTATAGTCAAACCCTAGAAGTCTCATTGCGACAATTTGAAAATTTGAACCATCGAAGGTTACCGATACAGCCGTAACAGCCACACTGGGTAGTTGAATAATTTTCTCCTTGATAAGATCTAATAAAATTTCTGCGCACATAATTTTGATGAAAAAATATGCGAGTGGCAACTTTCACCTGCCGAGAATACCGACGGGCATGATGACATAAGCACCAGTAGCAATGTCAGAGGAATCAATGTCATTCTCAAAGCCGAAGTCAACATTGCGGCGTTCACATCGGATGTTTTCGTTAAAGCTCGTTCTCCGCGAATACGGCGGCCAAGTTTGATGTCCTTGGACATGATGCTCACCCACTTAGCTTGGATGGCGCACAAGTTGGTGTCCTCGAAGAGACCTACCAAGTAAGCTTCAGATGCTTCTTGGAGGGCAGAGACAGCGGAACTCTGGAATCCCAGATCGGTCTTGAAGTCCTGTGCGATTTCACGGACAAGTCGCTGGAAGGGCAACTTGCGGATCAAGAGTTCAGTGCTCTTTTTGGTACCTTCTGATTTCCCGAAGGGCGACAGTTCCGGGCCTGAAACGATGTTGTTTCTTCACACCGCCGGTGGCTGGGGCGGTCTTGCGGGCAGCCTTAGTGGCCAACTGCTTACGTGGGGCTTTGCCGGCAGTGGATTTTCGTGCAGTTTGCTTGGTACGTGCCATCTCAACTTCGTTCTGATGCATCTATCTGCATAAATCTACCTGCGGATTTAGAGCATCGAACGTTCTTCTTTGGTGGCATTTCGTGAGTCACTAAAGCAAGAAAGCGGCATCGTGGAGTTTCGTCAGGGTCAGATGATGAGTTACTGCTAGCCAACTCCTCGAATGACTGAGCAGTATATACCGGGTGACATGAGTGATTCGAGATCTAGGAGCGAATAGTCGAACGACTTGGAAGGTGAAGGAACCTCATCACGAATGTATATGCTGTGGGAGTGTATAGTACACAGTATAGGAGTGTATAGTAATAGTGCACACAAATTCTATTACGTCATCTGAGTATGTGCTCATAGTATCTGAACATCAACTTAGAGGCAGAAACGGAGCATCTATCCCGAAGATAAACCACTTGTTTTGAGTTAAGCTGCTGTTTTTGCCTCAGAGTTTCGATGAGAGACTTGTCAGCAGCGATCCGTTTTTGCATACGAAATTTCTGAGTGTTTTTGTTCTGCTTTTTGTTTGTAAGCGCTTCAACTTGTCTTTCAACATGCGAATTGCACTTCGAAGTTGATCTACTTCAGAATTGGTCGTCCGTCGGATATCGATATCAATATCTTGTTCTTCCCCTATTTCGCAATAATTGGCTATATCATTGAAAATTGTGGGAATAGCGTTCGGAAGAAGTTTTTTCACACTTATATCGGGAACAGCCGTGTCAGCTTCAAAATGGTCACCGCATCGGGTTGAATTTTGAGATGGCTTGAAGTCTTTACGCCAGAGAGCTTTTGTCCACGTATTTCTGAGACTAGGATCATTAGGAAACTGTTGAAAGTTCACATTTCGCTCTCGACATTCGGTCTTGTTGGATCGGTTTGTACAATAACAGTAAAAGGAAGTGCAATATTTCGGGATAATCAAAGGCCGATGTACCGTAAAAGTGCAAGTGAACGCTGATATTTCACAGTCAGCATTCACAGACAAAGTTTTCCCAACCCCTTTCATCGTTCCTCGATGCCCACCTATTTATCGGCGCGTGTCATCAGAAGCGATTACATTTCGCAGCATTGGAAATGGGGAGGATTATCAGTCTTCCCTATTCTGCTTTGCATATGGTCTGTACTCTCTTCAAGACAAAAGATGTTTGGTTGCTTACACGAAGAAGCCTTCTCAAGAAATACTGAAATTGAAAATAAATTGAAATAAGATCAAGAGTCACTTGTAATGAAACCTCAAATTAATCCAACAATCGGTGTTTTACCAATCTTTAAAATAATGTGGCCAGTGATAATGCAGCTTATGCCATCGTGTCAGATAAGGAGAGGAATTCACATTCAGCAATGTTGCACTGCCGGTGTGATTTGTGAGGATTGATTCATCATAACCAAAATACTCATAGGTCAAGCGGATGTGAATCATTGTAATTCTTATGTAGAGCACCCATATTTTGACCATTTTGATTCGTACACTTGCCAATCAGGGACATTCAGATTCCGTAGTTATCTGTTTTTTTAATAGGAAATTATTTGAAACTAACAAGACCACGACAATCCTTTTTTGCGCCTCTGTTATGTTATGGGAAGATAACTATACAGAATAAACAATAAACGAATTATAATAGACTTCCTAATGAAGATGAATTGAACTGCTTAGGTTTCGATTATGAGTAAAACCAAATCTTAGTGAATGCTTTTACAGTCTAGGACTTCATCCATTGCAAAATGTTATGGGAAGTTAAATACATATACTAGGAATAGTGCGATAAGCTCCGCACTCCTACTTGATAATTTTGCAAGTTGTTTTCATTAATGAAAGACAATTCAGCGAAAATTAGAATTTTTATTTTATTAGTGGTATTTACTATTTTATGCAAACAAACACATGAATGAATGAATCATAGAAATCAGATACTATATAAAGGCTAGAAGGGTCATCGTGTTGAAACCGCCTATCCCGACGTGGGCACGAGTTGTTCGGGACTCCGAGCAGCTTTAATGACCTCCTGAAATCAGCTGATGACCCTTCTAGCCTAATACAGTAAAACAATCTGATTTCTATGGAATTGTAACTTGCTTGTGGTTCTACGCTAGGAGCTACTGTAGTCTTTATAGCACTTACCATTAACGGGGGCGTCGATCCGGGCGAGTTGTCGTCGGCCTGGTCCTCCCAGCGTACACGCAGTCGCCGAGGTGAAGCGGTGCCTATACTAGGCGGGTGTCTCCACGGGCTTGCCGGTGGGTCGATCTCCTTAACGGTCGGCTTCCGTCGAGGCGAGTCTCCCGATTTGGTTCGGGGTAATTCTCCCGGCTGTCGTCGGGGTGAAGAAACAGCGGCCTCAGAGTCTCGTGGCTCCGGTTTAATTAGCAGCTGTTGTGCACGGGAAACAATCTCCTCCGCTAGAATAGAGATGTCATCGTCTTCAATAAATTCATCACTGCATTCTGCCATGTTGACCGGAATTGCTAGAACAAGCAATCCCGACCAAGATCATAACAAGAAAACTCTGCTCACCTGAACATTGCTAGCAGGTAGTAAAAACAATTCCCGCGAAAAGTACAGGCAATTAAAAAATAGTGCAGTAAAAGTCAATAAAATTAGTTCAGTTAAAGACCCCTACCTTACACTATCCCCTCCTCCACGAAGAAGGTCTCGCTCCTGCGAGCGGTGCCAGTCTACACACGGGGTAGACGTGGGCGGATGATCCGCTCCGCGTATCGCGCAAGTGCGTGGCGCTCCTCCGCAGTGTAGTGCGGGTCTCCCGTGTTCACCACGGACGGCTTGAAGTGTATCGGGGTAAAGAAGCATGCCCCTACATTGTTGATACTGTGAAGGCGATCTCTCATGCGCCGGTCGTGACCGAATTTGTCAGCGGGCGCGTCGATGAAGAACATCGGGATGCCGGAGAACTTCCGCTGAAGTTCCTCGTTCAGGGAACGGAACCCGGCCCGGACTTCCTCAATGCTTTTCGCCGAGCGGTCATTTACTCCTACACCCACGACGATTGCAGCAACGTCATTGCGGCGCACATCGCACTGGCGTACAGTGTTCGCAGCTTGCGCTGCTCGGAGGCCCGGTCTCGCAATCGAGCGATATGGGGCAGCGGTAAAAGGCAGGCGGGTGAAGTTGGAATCGCCAACCACCAGCGTCATTTTGCGGCTGTCTCGGCTTGCATCCACCGGTTGCCGGGTTCGGGCTGCAGGAGATCTTGACCTCGTCCGTGAGTCTTTCATGGATTCTGCGTCCATTTGCCGCGCTTGGATCCTCCTCATTGCAGGATGGATATCCTTCCGCATCCTATCCCTCACCCTGTCTCGCGAATTGCCGCGGTTGGGTGGTCTTGCCCTGTCTCGCGAACTCTCGCGGTTGGGCCTGAGGACTTGGAGGACATTCTTCGTGATCTCGGATGTCATCCGGTCGATGGTGTCCTGCGCGAGGCTTGAGTTGGTCGACGGCTGGTCGTCTCTCACGCTCCGTGGTGGTCGCAAGATGGAGCGTGGTTTGATCGTTGGCTGCGGGTCTCGCGGTTGCAGCTGGAGAAGCGTTTGACGCCATCTCGGCAACTTGGACAGTAGCTGGGGTGGTACCGTACCCACCCGGTCCAGCGCTCCTCGGTGGCCTTGATCCGCCTGGACGTCTCTGATTGGCTGCGGAGACTTGTCAGGATCTTTCCAAAAGAGGCCTCGGCGACCGAGTTGATCCATCCCTTCCCGGTTGGATAGGCGACTTTGAGATGCGGGGGCAATCGTGTGTCGTGGAGGCAGTGGTTGACCACACTGTACCTCCAGGACTCCAGCAGATCCTGAGGGATCCTCCCCTCCCCAAAATTGATGGCTCCGACCAACTGCTCCTCCTCCTCGTCTGACTGGAATGACAGGTGAGAGATGCAGATGTCGGAATCGAAGTCCGAGTCTAGGATAGGGTCGGAGCTTATATCAATTACTTCTCCTAATCCTATCTCGTCTGAATCCGACGGCTGGTCTGAGTCTTGCTCGTCTAGGTAAATCACTTCCTCATTCTCGATTGGGTCTCCAGACGTTGAGGAAGACTCGCTGTCGTCATCACTGTATAAGCAATGCTCGTCGATGTTGACGGTTGGTCTCTCTACTGAGGGAGGGGGAACAGTGTTAGTCTGTCCGACATTGTAAGGAGAGGAGTCTGGTGTAAATGTTCGGATCTCGGGAACTGGTTGGAAATGCACCTTCCTTGTCTTTTTGTCAGTTGAATTCAATCTGACGTTCCTAGGGCATGGCTTTACTTCGTTGACATGCACAACAAGGGTTCTTCCCGGTCTCGCTGGGTTGCGGATTTCTATGTTGGTCCGGCTTGGCACTCGTGTCACTAAGTATGGTCCATCCCATGGCCTTGAAAGTTTTGCGGACTTACCAGGTCCGGGAGTCCTATTTCTGTACCATACTAGATTCCCGACTTTATAGGTGGGCACTTTCGTAGCGTGGTGATCATATTGGGTCTTCTGGTGTTGCTTAGCTAGGATAAGGTTTTTGCGAGCCCCGTCGGCAGCTGCTTTCAGACTCTCCTGTATCCACGTAGCATAATTCTCAGCTTCTATGTTGGCGCTGGATACCGAATCGAAGAGAATGTCCATCGGGAACCTTAACTCCCTACCTATGGCTAGGCGAGAGGGGGAATACCCCGTGGAGTGATGGACATTCGATCTGTAGACCCACATACAATAATGGATGGTGTCGTCCCAGTTGCGTCTATCTTGCGCAGCATGAGTGAGCAGCAAATTTTTCAGCGTGCGGTTTAATCTCTCTACCGCCCCGTTAGTAGAGGGTCTGTATGGTGAAGAACGGATCTTTTTAATTGCTAGCACCTTGCAGAAGTGCTGGAATACTGCCGACTCGAATTCTTTGCCCTGGTCAGACAAAATTTCCTTCGGAACACCGTATCTGGTGATCCAGCTGTGGAGAACTGCATTACCCACATGTTTTGCAGTGTGCTGTGGTAAGGGCACAGCCTCTGCCCAACGGGTGAAAATGTCCACCATAACCAGGATGAAACGATTTCCTTTCAGCGTGGTTGGAAGGGGTCCGACGATATCCAGCGCTATGCGGTGGAACGCCTCGCTTGACTCAATGGGTTGTAGTGGGGCTACCGTCTTTGGATTAGGACCACGGCATTGCCCACAGACTCCACAGGTGTCAACCCATTCGCTTATTTGCGTTTTCATCTTTGGCCACCAGAACCGAGATTTAATTTTCTGGTACGTAGTGGCCTTAGCGTTGTGGCCTCCGTGGATTGTCATGATACTGGTGAATAGCAATATTTCTCCACTCTGGTGGGAGGACTAGACGCCAGTCGGTGTCGTCAGGCTTTTTGATATGTAAGAGCCCTTCAAAAATTTTGAAATAGTCAAAGTGCTTGATGTAATCTTGCTGAATGCGATATGTGGCGTTTGATGGGGGTTGTCTTCTCTCCGTGATCCAGGCACTTATCTCTGCCGTCGGCAGGTATGCTTGTTGTGCTTGTAGGAGGTCCCCTGCAGTCAATGAGAATGGCCACTGGATTAACGAAATTTGCGCAGCATTCGGTTCGCAAGAGGGGCATTCTCCGTGTCGCCTGTGCGGCCGCCTGGATAGAGCATCGGCATTTGTGTGCTTAGGGTTGGACCGGTATTCAATTGAGAATCGATATTCTTGCAATTTTTGTATCCAGCGTGCCACCTGTCCAGTAGGCTCTTTGAATGACATAAGCCAGGTGAGAGCGCTATGGTCTGTCCTCAGAATGAAATGCTTGCCTAACAGATAAGGACGGAACTCGTGAACGAAGTAGACCATGGCTAGCATTTCCTTGCGTGTAACGCAGTAATTGCGCTCTGGCTTTGTCAGGCAGCGACTCCCATACGCTACTACTCGCTCGAGACCATCAGGACATTTTTGGGACAGCACAGCTCCGATGGCTTTTTCAGAAGCGTCTGTGTCGAGGATAAAAGATCCTGCGTTCTCTGAGAAATCAGGTAATGTTAATATTGGGGCACTACTGAGCTTGAAGCGGAGTTCTTCGAAAGCGGTTTGGCATTCGGTTGTCCAAACAAATCTTACATTTTTACCAGTGAGGCGATGTAAGTGCCCAGCAGTTTTCGCAAACCCTTGAATAAATCTACGATAATAACTGCAGAGTCCTATGAAACTCCTCAGCTCCTTTTGCGTTTTAGGAACGGGCCAGTTGATTATTCTCTCAATGGTAGAGGGGTCTGTGTGAACTCCCTTGCGAGAGACTACATGTCCAAGGTATTTAAACCTTAGATTTGAACCACTGGCATTTCTTAGGATTCAGTTGCAAATTCGCTTCACGGAATCTCTGCAGGACAGCCTGCAGGTTTAGCAAATGATCCTTAAATGTCCTCCCCATGACTATGGTGTCATCGAGGTAAACGAGGCAGGCTGACCATGTCAGACCGGCGAGTACATTATTCATCAGACGCGCAAAAACAGCTGGACCATTCGTCACCCCCATAGGGAGGACGTTAAATTCATATAGGCCGCGGTGGGTGGAGAAAGCAGTTTTCTCTTTGGACTGCTCGTCCAGAGGTACCTGAAAATAACCAGACTTCAAGTCTAGGACTGTGAAATAACGTGATCCACTTAAAGCGTCGATACTCTCGTCTATACGAGGTATGGGATATGCGTCTTTGACAGTTATCTCATTCAGCTTCCTGAAGTCAACGCAACAACGAAGAGATCCGTCTTTCTTTTTCACTACCAGAATGGGAGCTGACCAGGGACTGTAACTGGGTCGAATTACATCATCATTGATGAGGTCATCTAGCATCGTGTCTACCTCAGACCTCTGGTGTGGCGGTACTCGGCGCCCCGGAATTTTGATTGGAGCGTGGGGTCCGGTGTCTATCTGATGATATAATAGAGTTGTGCGACCCAATTTCTTACCTTTCTCTACAAATACGTCTTCATAGGAGCGTAACACTTGGGCGGCCTCCTCTTTCTCCTCCGTGTTGAGGTCTGTCTCGTCCAACTGTGTTATAGCTGCTTCTATATTTGTAGGTGAAGCTTCAAAACTTACTTGGTCTGTTTGATCCGCCGACTCTGCCAAAACCTCGATTGGTTCTATAGTTGCAATTTCGCGACCGGCAGGTAGTCGGACATCAGCATTAGTAATGTTCATTAGCTGAAGCCAGGTTTGGTTGTCTCTGGGCTCGCATACGGCATTTGCCAAGAGGACACCGTCTGGTAACTGATCTCGCTGAGCGGTGAGTAAGTTGAGGGAAGGAATAGGAAATTCTGCGCACTTCCCCAGACGATATGCGACACTCTTGGGAGGAATTACCGTATCTTGTACTAGATGCACACTCACCTGGTATGTTTCGACTCTCCTCAGGATCGGTGTGCTGATTGCTCTATTGAAAAGATAAAACGTGTTACTTACCCAGTCAGCGCATCCTCCATATAACATAATGAAATCCAGTCCGATAATTATGGGACTCCTGAGGCGTTCACAGACTATAAATGTCTGGTTGAAACATTCGCCCGCGACTTCTATGGGTATGTTAACTTCTGCAATAGGTTTGACTTTGGAACAGTCAGGCTGGTCAAACTTTGGCATCTCCTTGCGGGTGTACGAAACGCCTGTTTCTCGGCACGTTTCAACATCAATCACGCTACGATCTGCTCCGGAATCTAACATAGCGGTACGCGTTTTATGATTTAAAAGCAGTTGAATAACGTTACAGTTTGGGGTCTGGATTGTGACATCAGACGGTTTCTCACCGGCTGCGGAATCAGTCCGTCTGTCCGCGGAGTGTTCCAGCCTCAGTGGTTTAAATACCTATTTTCCCGAAATGGACAGTTCCTCATGAAATGTCCTTTCTCTCCACATTTGAAACATTTTACTTCTTCATTAGTTCTCTCCTCTCCAGAAAAAGAGCGTCTTGGAGGGGTAGGAGGTCGTAGTGCCCGTACAGGAGATGGGCTCCTCCGTACTTCAGGCAAATTTGGTGGAGTAGGCGGTCGGATAGGAGACAAGCTCCTGCGAACATCTGCGGATCGATAAGCTGGCATATTTTTCCGGAAGGATGACCCTGACAGTGGAAATGATCCTCCCGTAGGCCTACTTATTTCGACCATCGAGTCCGAATTGAGCAGACGATTCCGTTTTATCAAATCTGCTGCGTGATAGAGATGCTCAATCGAGAGGGGTGGGCTAAACGTGAAATGTCGAGAGAGCTCGACATTGCTAGTGCCGGCAAGCATTCTTTGAAGAATAGCCTCCTCCTGTTTCCAGGAAGGTTGAGCCGGAAAGGCAATCCTTACTAATCGCCGTAATTCTCCCTCAAAATCTTGCAAATCTTCAGAATTCCTTTGATACCTGGAATAAAAAAGTTCTTGCGCCCTCGACATATTAATCGGTATAACGTATTTCCTCCTCAGAGACTCGACAAGCATATCAAAACTGTTTAGCACATCATCCGGTCGATGTTGCACGAACTCGAATGGTTTTGTTCCCAACTGGGAACAGAGTCTATGAATTCTCTCCTGTGGAGGATAGGTATCCAAATACATAGATACTCGGCGAAACCATATGTCAAAATCTTCACCAGATTCCCCCTGAAAAATTGGTACATTTGTCATGCTCAATTTTTCGTACTTACCTGTCCGCTCTCTCGGTAGGCTGCTGTCTATCGGTGGCTTTGAGTGTTCCCGGTATTTCATCAGTAGACACTGCACAACTTGCTCAAAAGAACAGTGACCAAGACCTCCAGGAAAAAAAACACACAAACACTCGATAACGTTGTCTCCTAATTTTGCGGCAAAAATAGGGTAACGCTCGGCCTCTGGATAAGTATTCATAGCGGCACTTATCCGTTGATAGTAAATAAAAAAATTACCTCCGTCAAATACGGGAAATGCGTTGAGTGGAACACGCAACCATGTTGACGTGTCTCTAGCGTGAATCCCACCGCTGCCACCAGTGTAACTTGCTTGTGGTTCTACGCTAGGAGCTACTGTAGTCTTTATAGCACTTACCATTAACGGGGGCGTCGATCCGGGCGAGTTGTCGTCGGCCTGGTCCTCCCAGCGTACACGCAGTCGCCGAGGTGAAGCGGTGCCTATACTAGGCGGGTGTCTCCACGGGCTTGCCGGTGGGTCGATCTCCTTAACGGTCGGCTTCCGTCGAGGCGAGTCTCCCGATTTGGTTCGGGGTAATTCTCCCGGCTGTCGTCGGGGTGAAGAAACAGCGGCCTCAGAGTCTCGTGGCTCCGGTTTAATTAGCAGCTGTTGTGCACGGGAAACAATCTCCTCCGCTAGAATAGAGATGTCATCGTCTTCAATAAATTCATCACTGCATTCTGCCATGTTGACCGGAATTGCTAGAACAAGCAATCCCGACCAAGATCATAACAAGAAAACTCTGCTCACCTGAACATTGCTAGCAGGTAGTAAAAACAATTCCCGCGAAAAGTACAGGCAATTAAAAAGTAGTGCAGTAAAAGTCAATAAAATTAGTTCAGTTAAAGACCCCTACCTTACAGAATGAATTTTTATTTTTCAGCCTACTCAATCATTTTCACTTCAGAAATTGCAAAGAAATTAAAGGGATCGACTGATCATGATCATGATAGCATACGCAGAAGGAAATGATACTACTTTTCAGATCGTCCGTTATGACAGCCCTGGAGAGGTGATGATTGTTAAATTAGCAACTCCATATATAGGAAGTATACCAGGTAGAGTGGTAACTCCGCATTTATTAAATCCCCAATAAGTATACACTTTCGATTTTATTGAGTGACCTCGTGGGAGATACAGGTAGTATTACCACCAAATGTTAGATATGCAAATTTTTGCAGTTTTGCAGAAATTACAACGGAATTGAGTGATCATGATTGTAATGCAGAAGGAATGATGGTATTTTACAGATTCCCATTGCCATGACAGCCTTCGAAAGGCAATGTTTGCTAAATTAGCAATTTGATGAGTTCCTATTGCTTTCATGCTGAACCTCAAGAGTATTTTCTTAAGCGTGATCATGTAAAAGGCAACCCTTATCTTTGAGGCAACCTGCCACTTGCAGAGCAAAATCACATAATCAAAGAGAATTATTTCAAGCAACTTAGAAAGATGTAAATGGGTCTACATTGCTATTCAAATCCAATCAATGAATCATGAATTTAGTGACTCATAAAATCACGCCGCTGAAAATTGAAATTTCAGCCAAGAGAATAATATCGCGACTTTTTCATGAAGACTTCCATTCATAAAGTAGTGATATATAGGTAGAGTGTCGACTCAAAAAAGCATCTGTATACACTGAACATTTTTATATCAAAAGATTCAGTTTTTTGCGGAGATTACGTTCCCATGGTCCAAAAAATTATTTGAGCACTTTTGAAAAAGTCAAAAATTGCCAATTTATATACTACCGAGATGACGCGAGTGGCGTCTTCTTCGTACCTGCGAGGCCTTCGGCGCATCCTAAATAATAATTTACCAACATTTATAAAGATGAAAAGTGTCATCATTCATTATATTTCATTTCAATTCGATAGCTTCTCGTATGTAGCTGTCCGTCTCAAAATCAGACGTCCACCTTAGAGTGAACAGTTTTGCTGCGCGTGCACGAATCACAGCTGTTTTTCGATTTAGACACACATGCTAGTCGTATGTTCAGACGGAGCGAAAGAGAGTTGTGTGCGTGTGAGGCAGCAAGCGCACGCGCCAGCGCCAATATTGGCTTTTCCGATAGACATAATGATTTGCCTTCTCCAATTTTTACAATGAAATTCTCCGATATTCTTGATCGAGGCTCGGTACCTAAATACATAAAGGGAAGCGCAACCCAATTGTTCCTGGATTCGCTTTATGTCAGAGAGGCCACTACGTCAGAGCAGCTGAGTGACGTTCAGATAAGAGTGTGATCAGATGATGAGCGCTCGCCAATGAATGCAGAATAATGCATCTGACTCGAACACCCAGATTCGGTAGAATTCCATGATTTGTTTTTGCGTGATTGATGTGATGCTATGTTTTCATAGTGATGCAAATGGAAAATTTTCCATTGGAAAATTTTGAAATTTATTTTTCGGTGATTGACGCTTTTTCCTTTGTTTTGGAGACTTATTATAGTCGTTTGAAAGGACTATGTAATATTCAAAGTCCGAAAACTTCTCTATCATCCCTGTAGGCCTATGTTAACTTTTGGTACCCTGCACCTTTTCCATGTCTATGTCCGATCTTTCCAATTGAACTTCAGACATAAGATGGATTTCAGATTTCTCTAGCTGAATTTCAGATATCTGTCACAAGCTCAACTTGGAAAAGATCTTTAATTCAACTGAAGACCTCCAATTCATCTGGATCATACCTGAAATTCATTTGGGCAGATCTGAAATCGATTTGGAACTATACCTGAACCATCTGAACTAGAAATGGCGGATGTGTATCCTCAACGAAGATATCAAACAATGCGCCAGAAGTTTGAAACTATCATAGATATTCTTTTACTCACCACAGATATCTCTAGTTTTCAAATATCTGACGAGTTTACAGTTTTATATCCAAATATGGTCGCTCATGAATACTGCGTGGACTGTGTGCTTAAACTTCACATGTTCATCAACACATGGAGAATTTGCATCACTGTGATCAGCGCTGCATAATAAAGCTTAGCTTTCAAGCTACAAATGCATGAGCAAACTCCAAAATGAAGTATATTATTTTTGCTCCAGATCTTTCACATTGCATGAAGTTACCCCTATTGTAAAGCAAGATTCAAGTTATCCCAAACGGTGTCTGTGTGATAACTAATGCTAACAATTTAGTACAAACAAGGTGGCAAATTAAAGGAATGTTCAAAAATCCGCGGACGGAAATCGTATTGCTACGATCGCTTTAATCGAAATAATGATGAAATCAAGAGTTTTAGACCCAATTATTGGTACGCAGCTGCCTCGGCAGCGGAAGCGCTCAAATTATAGGCCTGTCAAAACTTTCAAAATTTTTCAAAATTTTCCATAATTTTCCAAAATTTTCCAATTTTTTCCATAATTTTCCATGGAAAAATTTCATCACTAAGTGTAGATGAGCTCATAATCACGCCTTTCGTCCGAAGGGAATATATTGAAAAGATGACGGTAGTCAAGCAATATGGTAGGCTAACACATAGAGTAAATATATTAGGTAGAATGGTAACCCGAATTTATTAAATCCCCAATGTGTATACACTTTCGATTTTATTAAATGAACTCATGGGAGATACAGTAGGAATTGTTTCCAAATGTGAGATATGCATATTTATGCAGTTTTGAAGAAATTGCAACGGAATCGACTGATCATATGATAGTATATAGCAGGTGGAAAATATATTATTTTACAGATCGTCCGTGTCATCCTTGTATAGGTAATGTTTGTTAAATCAGCAACTGACCTGCTATTGCTTTCATGATGAACATCAAGAGAATCTTTTTAAGCGTGTTCATTTCATAAGATAATTTGGAATCATATGGTCATCCAAAAGAATCGCATACCGATACATAGAAAATGTGATGGAATTTAGGGCGATTGATAGAACGCAGCCAGAGTTAAAACAGCAAAAGTTATAAAAGATTGCCATAGTCATAAATCCCGAAAAAATGAGAATTTTCAGCCGATTTTTTGACAACGTTTCTTCTAACGACTCTTAACCCCCCAAGACCATCCATCATCCATGATCGTGCACCAAAAAAACCCCACAATAAAAAAGCCAAATTTTGAGAGAAGAAAAAAACATCACTAAAAAAGAAAAGTGTGAATTACAACCCGAATCACATAGCCTACATTTCTGCACCGATTTCGCTCGTTCATGGCTCATTATGATCCGCATAGCAATGCCAAGCCCCATCAGTAGTGGGAAATTTCAAAATTAATTTCTTGGCGCCCCAAATGCGTCATATAAACAAAAACATCGCTTTTCAGGTGAATGAGTTACAACCCGAGTCACGTACACAGGCTTCATTTCTAAACCGATCTTGCTCATTCATAGCTCACTGTGACCGCAGAGGCAATTCCAAGGCCCCATCAGTAGAAAGAAATTTCAAAATTCCTTTCTTGGCGCCCAAGAGCGCCCCAAATTCAGCCTGTGTAAAAAACATCGCTTTTCAGGTGAATGAGTTACAACCCGAGTCACACAGCCTTCATTTCTACACCGAATTTTTCATAATCATCCTGTCACTGGTACAGCAAAATAACAGAATCAAAAACAATGATTTCAATTGACTTTGAAAGATGTAAATGATTCCACATCACTAATCAGATTCAAGAAGTGAAACATGAATTAGTGAATCATGAAATCATGCCGGTGAAAATTGAATTAAAAGCTTGAAATTTCAGCCAAGAGAGAACGAACAATATCGTGACTTTTTCATGAAGACTTCCCTAATAATACAATTCATGAAATTCCCTTGATCATAAGCTTGATTTCCGCATAGTTAGGATGCTTATTAGCAAATATTCATTCCTTTTGATATCCAACTTGTTTCATACTACTTATTTAGGAGAGTCATTTCGGTAGTATATAAATTGCAAATTTTGAATTTTTTCAAAAGTGCTCAAATAATTTTTTGCACCGCAGGAACGTAATCACCGCAAAAACTGAATCTTCTGATATAAAAATTTTCACTGTATACAGATACTTTTTTGAGTCGACACTGTACCTACATATACCTACTCTATGGGCCAACACCTGATTTAAAAATTGAAAGTACTCGCATAGAATGAAATAAGAAAGACACAAAACATTTTAATGCATCAAAGTTCAAACACATGAGTGGCTGACCAGCCGTGAGAAACGCAAGAAACTGTTTCCCTTCCTCCTTTTTTTCTCGAGAAAATGTGGTCTGGACAGAGAGGGGATATAATAATCTCAGTTCCTTGAGTAAGGCGGTTAGGCGACATGAGCAATCAACCTCTCATGTACACATTCACTTGGCATTAAAAAATGCTCGGGAAATTATTATTAAAAATTCATCTTTTATGAAAATTAATGTTAAAGCATAAAAAAAGTCTGGTATAGAAATAGTATTCCAATGCCGAGCGAAGGCCTGCGTGGTCTGGGAGCACTCGACGCCACTGCTCCTATATAAGTAGTGTGAAACAAGTTAGATATTAAAATGAATGAATATTTGCTAATTAGCATTCTAGCAAAGCGGAAATCAAGCTGATCATCAAGGGGATTTCATGATCCGTGTCATAATGGAAGTCTTCATGAAAAAGTCGCGATCTTATTCGTGCTTTCTTGGCTGAAATTTCAAGTTTTTTATTCAATATTCACTGGCATGATTTCATGATTCACTAAATTCATGTTTCATTTCTTGAATCTGAATAGTGATGTGGAGCCATTTACATCTTTCAAAGTTAAATAAAGTCATTGTCTTTGATTCTGTTATTTTGCCCTGCAAGTGGCAGGTTGCCTGTGATGATCACGCTTAAGTTGATGTTGAACAAGAAAGCAATAGGAACTAGTGATGCAAATGGAAAATTTTGAAATTTATTTTTCGGTGATTGACTTTTTTTCCTTTGTTTTGGAGACTTATTATAGTCGTTTGAAATGACTATGTAATCAAAGACCCAAAACTTCTCTATCATCACTTAATGTTAACTTTTGTAACCAACTGCACCTTTTCCATATTTCAGATCTTTCCAAATGAATTTCAGACATTATGGATTTCAGATTTCTCTAGCTGAATTTCAGATATCTGTTAGAAACTCAATTTTGAAAAGATCTTAAATTCAACTGAAGATCTTCAATTCATCTGGATCATGTCTGAAATTCATTTGGGCAGATCTGAAATCGATTTGGAACTATCTGAACCATCTGAATTAGAAATGGAAGATGTGTGTCAACGAAGATATCGGGCAATACGCCAGAAGTTAGAAGCTATTATGGATACTCTTTTACTCATCAAAGATATCTTTAGTTTCCAAATATCTCACAAGCTTGCAGTCTTTATATCTTCCAATAATAATAATAAACTCTATATTTAACGCTAATTCAATATGGTCGCTCATGTATAATGCTGCGTGGACTGTGTGCTTATACTTCACATATTCTTCAACACATGGAGAATTTGTATCACTATAGTGATATAAATATATCATATATGATCAACGCTGCACAATAAAGCTTCTTTTAAGCTAACAAGAAAACTCTAAAATTACTTTTGCTCCAGATCTTTCACATTGCATGAAATTACACCCCTACTGTAAAGCAAGATTCACGTTATCCCAAACAGTGTCTGTATGATAATCAAAAATGCTAACAAATTAGCACAAACCACTGGTGGCAAAGGAATGTTCAAAAATCCACGGACGAAACTCGCATTGCTACGATCGCTTTAATCGAAATAATGATGAAATCAATGGTTTTAGACACATTCTATTGGTACGTAGCTGCCTCGGCTGCGGAAGCGCTCAAATTATAGGGCGTCTCACAAAAATCAAAACTTTCAAAATTTTCAAAAATTTTCCACAATTTTCCAATATTTTCCAAACTTTTCCAATATTTTCCATAATTTTCCACGGAAAAATTTGATTCAAATTTTCCGGAAAATTTTCAACACTAATAGGAACCAACTGAATTGCTAATCTAGCAAACATTGAATCTTCAAGGCTGTCATGACAATGAGAATCCGTGAAATACCATCATTCCTTCTGCATTGCAGTCATGATCACTCAATTCCGTGGCAATTTCTGAAAAAATGCAAAAATTTGCATATCTCACATTTTGAAACAATTCCGAGTGTATCTCCCTTGAGTTCATTTAATAAGATCGAAACTGTATACACATTGGAGATTTAATAAATGCGGAGTTGCCACTCTACCTGATATACTTACTTTATGGTGCCGACTCAAAGGTGTCTGTATACAGTGAACATTTTAATATGAAAAGATTAAGTTTTTTGCGGTGATTACGTTCCCGTGTTCCAAAAATATATTTGAACGGTTTTAAAAAAGTCAAAATTTTGCCAATTTATATACCATTGAGATGATGCCCCTATATAAGTAGTACGAAACAAGTTGGATATCAAAAGGAATGAATATTTGCTAATAAGCATCCTTACTATGCGGAAATAATGCTGATTATCAAGGGAATTTCATAAATTGTATTATTAGAGAAGTCTTCATGAAAAAGTCGCGATCTTATTCATGCTTAATTCTTGGCAAAAATTTCAAGATTTTAATTCAATTTTCACCGGCATGATTTTATGATTCATTAAATTCATGTTTCAAATCTTGAATCTGAATAGTATATGATGTGGACCCATTTACAACTTTTAAAGTTAACTGAAATCATTGTCTTTGATTATGTGATTTTGCTCTGCCAGTGGCAGTCTGCCTTTGATATGATTACGCTTAAGAAAATGCACTCTTGAGGTTGAGCAGGAAAGTAGCAACCCATCGAATTGCTTGTTTATCCCTCCGATGGCGCAGATATAAACTTACAAGTTTAACGCATGGGGTCTACTGGGGACCCCAAGTCCTATTATTATTGTATCAGTAACAGAGATCATTCGAAAAGTCAAAACTTCTTCTTTAAAAATTGTGTAGTATAATTCGATTTTCCTTCGACAACTCCCCTTCCGGTAAAGGACACTGCTCAATCGACAGACTGATAATCTGCAAGAGAGAGACCAGATTGCATCAAGAAAAATCGTCTGGGTTTGCTTATTCCTTGATTCCAGCGGAATGTAAATGAACATTGAATCACATGCGCATTGATTCGTGAAAACTAAACAAGCTATTTACATAAGACAATCAAGATCCTGTATGCCTACTAAAACCTAAAACAACATATTAGGCTTTTGCCTGCTAATATCAAGGGCGTTTAGGCCTACTGAAAGTCACTAGTGACCACTGCTCGTTTCACTGTGTATGTTGAGGCAGATATCGACGGTAGCGACACAGCCTTTCGTTGAGTGAAAATATTCAGACTTCATCATCGATTTCCCCACATCCAAAACGTTCAGAGCTCAGAGAACGCGCAAGGCTGAACATGAACGAAACGCTTGCATAAAGTCCAGAGCCTTCCTACTTATAGATGCTTGGATATTATTCGTATAATCGCATCTCCATAGAGCGTATCTCGTACTTTCATAAACATTATAATTATGTGAATAACGCTTATCATATTTATGACAGCTCAAGACAATTCCTCTGATCGAACTGACTAGTTATTCCTGCATAAATACAAGCAAGTTCGAAAATATATGGGACATTGATAAATCTATGTTATGAATAGTTTGGTGTATCAGTCCCTGATCTGCCACATTAGATTCGTGTCTAAAAGGCATCCTACTCCTACAGACTTCCTCCAAAAAGATGGTGGCCTCAGTTCTTTGTAGCAAAATTTGATGCTGCCAATCTGCATCATCTTCTCGATCTGCCATCTATAAAACATAAAGCTGAAATTCTCTTTTTCTTGAGTTCATCGTTCCAGCTAGAGTAAGCTCCGTCATCTTTCGAATGTCAAACCTGTGTATGAAGCTGTGAGAGGCCTAAATTTTGCGGCCACTGTCTTCTACTGAGCAGATGAGTTTACAGACGGCATTGAATGAAAATTATTGTGTCATAAACTTTTCCACAATCTGATATGATTCCTATCATGCAATAATTTCTCTGCTGCAGTACCTCATAAAGAATTTACAGTCCGCATACTTGGCTATCTGTTTAGCATATTGCCAAAAACAACATCGTCCTCTGAATGAGACTAATGTTACTGAATCAAGGCTTGAAAATTTTGGCAATTGGTTTTAGAAAAAACAAGAATTCTATCATCGCAGACATCTTATCTGTTTTTCGTGTAATCACGCTTTGCAATCAAATCTTAGGTTCTGTTTTCTCATCCTATGGAGAATCATAGTAGCGCGAAGAATACCATGCGGTCATGTATGTTCTTTGTTCCAAAAGCTTTCCAATCACCAGTTGACTGCCACCAAAGAAAAGAATTCCAATGAGTCCGATGAACTTATAAGCTTCGTCGGCTGCTAACATACTCTTAGCCCTGTTGTCATTTCCCTGCTTTTCTTTCCCCTCGTTTGTGTACGTTATCATGATGTCCATCAGCAATCGCCAAGAGGTTTGTGACTCTACTGTATTTTTTCAATCCGTTGTAGGTCCAGTCCTTCTACTAATGAAATTGAATGCTTCACACCTGGAAGTGTTGCATCGTCAACGATCTTCTCTTGCTCCTACGGGCAGTCTCACTAACGTGGCATCGTTGAGTGTGTAAAACTCCTCTTATCTGACTTGTAGAACATTTGCAGCCTCAGAATTAGACAACTGTTCCTTATTTGTCTGTAGACAACAATCACACGAAGTTCATGATCACAGCTGTACCGTGTATTCTAACTGAGTATCCAAGGAACCAATCCTTCATCCCAGGGTTCAAGTAAGACTTCTCAGTCGTGTTGCAGCGTCATTCAGTGAAAGATCGTCTATTCTAAACCAAATGTGACTAACTTTGGCGAAATCTGATGATTTTGGAAAACTTGAAAAACATGGGGGGGGGGGGGAGAAGAATAGAAGTACACCGTGAATGCATCATCCTTGTCATACATAACTTCATTCTATGTAGTCATATACAAAAGGTAGTTGGTAAGCTACCATAATATCTTTGCTGGATTTTTAAATTGGACAATGGCATTTTGAAAAATGATGCACTGCATGAAGAAAATGCACACATTGTCCATACTCAGGCAGTCATGCATAAATATAGTCTAGAAAAGAGAGCATGATCACACCCCCGATCGCAATAGTGCAAATGCAGGTCTAGGTTACGAGGTATACTATAGGGCCGTCACGTCAATGGAATATTCCATATAATGATCCAATTAGAGTAAATGAAGCAAGAAGTTGTTGCTTCAATACTCAACACCACTTTGAAACATTTTCTTACATTTCATATGTCATTATTATGAATAATTTCGACTGAGGTCCAACCTGAACCCCATGCGGGAAAGTTGTGATTTTTTTCTAAGTGATAATCCACTACCCGTACTTTGTAAGGATGAGCAATTAGGATTACTGTGTATTAGCAACAAAGTCACAGACTGTTGGAGGCTAATGTGAGAGCATTAGGTGTTTGCAATTGCTTCGAAAACTAGTTGGGGTTCAGTGTGGACCCCAGCGGTATCGGAGGTTAACAAACATTACCTCTCCAAGACTGTCATGACACGGAGGATCTGCAAAATACAATCATTCCTTCTGTATTGCTATAATGATCATTCAATTCCGTGATAATTTCTTAAAACATTTACATATCTCACATTTGCTGGCGATTCCCAACTGTATTCACTTCGAGTTCATTTAATGAAATTGAAAATGCATACACATTGGGGATTTAATAAATGCGGAGTTAACATTCTACCTAACATGCGTGCTCCATGTATTGTATATTAGGTAGAGTAGCAGCCAAATATATTCAATATTAGAAAGGGCTCGATAAGAAATAGACCTTGTATGCAACGAAGCAGTGAAAATCAGCTGATATTGCATGAATTTGAAAATATTTGTAAGCGACCAACACATATTCCCTTTCATTGCCTCTTTTTAGTAATTACAGAGCTAAAACACCTTTTCATAATAAATCAAAAAAGTTTCATATTTATGTCTAAAAACAACGTCCAAATTGCAACAAATAATAGTCGAGTATTCTACTTTTTTCACATATTTTGCAAAACGCAGTTGTAAATAGGAGTATTGCTCACGCAACTCTTTCAATTAGACTTTATTGCATTATTTTATGTCAGTTGATTCTTAGATATGAAGACCGCATGTTATACAGGAATAATAAATGAAAACCAATTGTTTCATTTTTAGATGAAAACAGAATAAAGTTCACTTACAATTCACCAAATACATGATTAAATGATTTTTCTGAACAGAAAAATGAACTGCGTCTTTACTTGTGATCATGCAGTCAGATTCTTTTTAATAAGTACGGGGCCTGGCTATGGTTG
Organism: Prostheceraeus crozeri; assembly: GCA_907163375.1. Taxonomy (NCBI): domain Eukaryota; kingdom Metazoa; phylum Platyhelminthes; order Polycladida; family Euryleptidae; genus Prostheceraeus; species Prostheceraeus crozeri. The sequence goes on along the minus strand of CAJQUW010005990.1, from coordinate 20,121 downwards.
AACAAGTAGATCGTTGCTGTGCCCAACGGTGCCCGGCCACGTCAGACGCGATTACCAAGCTTGGCAATAACCTAACGTGTATGTGTAATTTTGTGGTACGAAATTACATGATACAGCAGAAAAAAATAAATATGAACTATCAGAAAATTTGATATAAAACTGGCTGAAGTAAATTAAAAAAAAACAACATAATATACTACGTATGTCAGAATATCAGAATATCAGAGCGTACATTTTTCCAAAGAAAACACGTTAGGTGATGCAATGTACAGTGAAAAGATGAATGATACAATGAAAAGTGAAAAACGAGATGATGAGGTGCGATGATACGGTGATACAAAATGATATTTACAAATGATAGAATGGTGATAAATGTTCATTAAATATTGAAAACACTGGAAGGAGAGGACAGTCAATGGTGTATATGTAATTCAATGGTTACTGTATCATCATGAATCAATGGAGTATAATACAGTTATTATATCGAGCAATAAACGGCATGAATCTATTAAAAACTCTTATTCTAGGGAATCCCAACATGATTTATGTTAATTTATTTAATCCTATATATTACGAGGTCCGGAACAGAATATTTATTATGTAAGGCATTCATGTAATCGAGTAACGTACACAACATGAATCAAATCAATAAAGAGTAATGTGAATGATCTCACCTGTAAAGGAGCGTAAATTGTTAAACACCACTTTAAGTTGGTAAAATTGTTCGGACCTCGAATGAGCTAGATTTCGAAAATTAGACTGAGATTTCTAATGCAATGTCTCGCTCCTTATGGCATGTAGGTAAGTAGCATTCACTTAATCAATCACTGTTCCAACCGGATTTGTGTGATTGCAAATAGCGTTTGCTCTGACGTCATTAGCAGCTTTGATGTATCTTCTTAATTTTATAACGCTTCCTATATTTAGTCGTTACAATCGTTGAAATTTTCTCTGATAAATATTGTTCACGAAGCGACTCGTTTGAATTCGGCCCTCGATCAGATTTTCATTGACAGAGACATTGCCGAATGTTATCCTGGGCGACTCGTTGAAGTTGGTCCTCCTATAGCGGGTTCCGATCACTGTACTGTCTACGCTCAGTTCAGGGATGAAGCAAAAAGCAATCAACTGAAGAAGAAGATGTTTTATGATTTGAGGGAAAGCCACATAATTGAATTTGAAAGGCGCTTCGTATCAAGCGACTTCAACGCCCTTTATTCGAAAACGATATGAACAGGAAATGTGATATCTTCTATGACTTAATGAGGAATGCTCTGCAAGCTATTCCGACAAGAATGCTGTACTTCACAGATTCTGATGCTCCATGGATAACCCCACTAGTAAAACATCTGATTAATCTCCGATGGATGCCTTCCGCACATAGAATTGGTCTGCATACAACTTCTGAAGAATAAGGTAAAGAAAGAAATATTCAAAGCTAAGCAGATGTATTTTCGCAAACAGAGCAGTTCAGTCAAAGGTCTTTGGTCGTATGTTCGGATGGAGAGAGGTCTTGGAGTATCCGGAACTAACCTCTTCGAGGATGGGTCAGTGATCCATGATGAATTGAATGGACTAAATGAGCATTACTGTAGCATAATGAATCCCTCGCTCAATAAGTACGACTTATCTTCATTAACTGATGATCAATGGATGCCATCTTTTGATGAAAGAGATGTTTGCATTATTTGTCCCATCTGCGTCCAGGTTCTACAGGGAGTGACGATGTACCAACATTGCTTTACAAAAAGTGTGCAATTATTCTGGCGAAGCCTATCTTCCATCTCATTCAGGAATGCTGCCGTACACGAATTTTTCCTTTATCTTGGAAGATTGCGGACGTTGTGCCCATCCCCAAATCCCATGGCTCAACAATGATTGAAACACGCCCAATCAGTCTCCTGCCCATTCCGTCGCTGAGCACATAATTCTGAAGAACATGAGGTCCCATTTGAACAGTTGCTTTGGAGAAAATCAGTTTGGCATCCAGAAACAGTCCTCTACGACACATGCTGTTATTGCGGTGCATGATGCCTTGACAAGTCTGGCGGATGATCCTTCATTTGGTGCTGCTCTATACATTGGATTTGACTTCTCAAAGGCATTCGACAAGTGCCATCATGATGACCTGATCCGCAAGGCTGTCGACTCTGGCTGTCCAAGTGGATTTGTGGCATTGTTAGAAAGCTATCTCTCCGATCGTCAGCAGCGAGTTCGGTATAATGGTTTTAAAAGCAATACGCGATTTACTACAAGTGGGGTCCCTCAAGGATCACTATTAGGCCCCTACCTTTTCGGTATGTACATTGCCTCACTTCAGCCTCTGTTTAAATCGACGTCGATGGTGAAATATGTGGATGACATTTCCTTAGTCGTTGGAATTCGAAAGGCGACACCTGCGGAAGATATAAGAAAGGTCAAATCCGAGATTCAGGAAATCCAAAGATGGTCGTCCGCAAATGGCATGCGACTAAATGCAGGAAAGACCGCTGGGATCGTACAGTACCGTGGCTCCTTTCGTGAAGTAAGCGATGTTGACAACACAATCACAGAAGTACAATTTACTGATAGTGTTCGCTTTCTCGGTGTTATTCTTGATTCGAATTTAACATGGAATTCACATATTCAATATATTGAGAGAAAGTGTGCTCAACGCTTATACATTCTACGGAGGATGAGGTCAGTGACTATTGAAGAGCAATTCAACATGGTCTATTCCACCCTCGTCCAAACATTGATGGAGTACGCATCACCCGCTTTCATCGGTTTGACAAGTGCAGATGCCAGAAGATTGCAGAAGATCGAAGATCGGTGTCTAAAAATAGAAGGTATTGGCTCGACTGACCTAGCTACAAGAAGGAGCCTGGCAGCTCAAAGACTTTTTCATGGCCTGTCGAACACTGCTACGTTTTTGAGACATAGAATCCCAAATCGCTTGCCTAGTGGTCGACTGTCTGTTCCCTTCTGCCGCTTGTCATTGAGACGCAACTCCTTTCTTCCTTTCATGAGTATTTATATGAATAACGTTTACTGTGACTAACTCCGTATTTGCTCATTTGTAGCATTAATCTTTTTATCGTGATTTGTATTTTAGCACTGCATATTGATTTCGATTGTCATATAAAGTTCAATAAAGACGTCTCTCTCTCTCTCTCTCTCTCTCTCTCTCTCTCTCTAGTTTTTGTAGCATACCATAGAAATCTAGCTTCGAAACATTAATAAGAAATGGTGTGTAACGTGATCTGATATCTCCGTAAACTGAACACTCACAAATGAAATGAAATACAGTTTCTATTGTTCTATCATTGTACAAACAACATATTCTTTCTTCATATTCTAACCTATTTCTATAACTTTCTGTTCTTACCGTCAGATTGTGATTTCCACACATCATTTTCAACAATGTTGCGATATCTTTATGTGGTAAATTAAGAGTCAGATAATGCTTCATGGAGCAATCAAATAGTGCTGATTCCAAATAATCAGTTCCAGTTCTGCTTCTTTTAGCATCGTTTATCCATTCGGCTCTAAAATATTCAGTCAATCTGGTCTTAACGGTATTCTTGCATTGTCTGACACTTATGTTTAAAGTTTTTATGCTTTAATCTAGGTATGACAGATTAACTTGCTTGATCAGCTTTCCTATTCTCTAACACCATGTATACAAATAGTTGTTGTCAGTTAAATTTCGTGAAAGTTGGTCAAAACAAAATTTCATGATACTATTATTATGATTGAACATAATTTTGATCCAAAAATTGATAGTGGCTTTATAAAAAATAAAATTCTAAAAGTAGTAATCCAAACTCACCAATCAAGCGATAGGTTGCTGTTGTAGGTGACAAATGATAGAAACAATTGTAGAATTGCAACTGTATTTTATTTAATTCAGAAAATTTGTTATAGAAGCAAAATTCTCCACCATATTGCAATTTTGATAAAGTTAACATTTCAAATGTGTTTCTTACAATTGTTCCATTAACGTCTCCAAGTTCTTTTAATTTTTTAATTTTAGGAAGTTAAAGTAAATGCCTTTTAGTATTATTTGAAATCCAAAATCCTAAGTATTTATATTCTCTGACAATTTCAATTTGTTTTGTATGATCGTTGAAACTGATAGTTGTAAAATCATTTTCATGGAACATCATTATGAATCATAATTTTCGTTTTATCGTAATTAATTTGAAGACCATTGATGTAGCAGAAATTGTCAACTATTTCTAGTTGTTTGATTAGACCAGCTTTGTTATTGCTCATTAGGAGAATGTCATCTGCATATATTAAACATGGTATATAGAAATCACAAATTTTCGCAGCATTTATGTCTTCAGTTTTAGAGTAAATTTCTTGTGCTAAGGAATTCATGAATATAGAAAATAGGGTTGGTAAGCCATTTTGTAAATCAAATGTTTCAGATTCAACACCATCATATAGTATTTAGTATCTTTTTTCTGTGATTAATCTATTCAAAAGGTGGAGAAAATTGCTTTTAGGAAGCAACGCACGCAATTTCTCTCCAAGTATTGTTTTGGAAATTGAATCGAACGCCTTTGATAAATCTGTAAACCCTACGCATAAAAATTGTTTACCGTTTTTGTAGATTTGCAACATTTCTCTAATTATATAAATACTGTCAATCGTTGAGCATATAGAAATCCTGTCTGACTTGGATGAATTTTATTATTTTCTTTTAGCCATTGATTGAATCTTTCATTCATAATTTTAGTCAACAGTTTTTCTGTATTTGAACTCAAATTTATAGGTCGCTAGCTAGATGCACTTTTATTGCATTTTTTGTATATCGGCATTATCCAGCTCCAGAAAATGGCATTCATCTTCATCATAAAAATGTCGTGATTTGCAATTTTTAGTAGCATTTAAATTCTCTTTTATTTCATTTATTGTTATTTCGCTGTCTAAAATTTCATCTAAAATTGTGGTTCTTGGTTCGAAGGTTTTCTTGCATGTTACCAGTGTACAGGTATATCTGCATTTTTTAATTCGTGTAAAAAATTAGCAGAGTTTAAATTGCTTTTAATGGTACGTTTTCTATTGTTTATCAAATGCCAATATGTTTTATGATCATTGTTTTCTTTAGCAAATATCAATTTTTCTAAATCATCATTTTTCATCTTCCACTTTTCTTTTCCTAATTCTTTTTGTAAGGTTTCCTTGAGCACATCAACCTTTGTAAGCTTTCATCAGTTTTATTTATTTTGTATAATGTAACTTCTTTTTCAAAGATTTTTCTTAATCAAGTTATATTTTCGGAATATTTTGATTTATGAATTTTGGTTCCAGGATTATTGGCACTATTCCTTATTGTTAGCAGTTCTCTATCCCTCTCATTCGCATTCATAGGATTGACCATTAATTCATTTGATAATTCTAAGCATTTTAAAGCATGATGAAGCCCCAATCATCTTGTGAAGGCAAAAAATCGACGAAGTCTATGACTATTTATTGTAAATCTCCGAGCGCTTTCGCGGTCTCTTTTCAAGGGGTGTACGGCGTAGTGATAACATAGCGATACAACAGACAGTAAATAAAGCTCTCATCAGAACATGCAATGGTGTGGACAATAGAAATGACGTCATAGTGTACAAATACCAGAAGGACAGCCCTAGAAGAAATAGCAAAACATAGTCTTCACAGCAAGTAGTAAGACAGAAGGCAAATTATTTACAAGGAAAAAGTAATAAAGGAAAAATAATAAAGCGAGAAAAGTACAAATCAAATCACCAAGGTAGTCTCAAAGAATACTTCAGTTCCTTCTGGACACACAGAGGAGGACGGAAATACGAAATGAACATAGACTCCAAAATAGGCAAAGTGACTGGAGACGTGGGGACACTAAAAAATGGAAAAATAAGAGGAAAACACTCTGCCACTGAAACGATCGCAGTCTAACACATGACGGCAGATGGCGCTGGAAGGTTCTTCTTTGGAACGTCGACGTCGACGATTGCCAAGCTCCAGCCATTTCGGAAAATGTTCTCTCATCCTGACCCTGAAACACCTCTCAGTGTGCCCTACGTAACTGTCTCCGCAGTCACATGAAAACTTGTAGATAAAGCAGGCACGACTGAGAGGTGGTACAGCATCCTTCAGAGAGCGGACAGGAACCTGACGAGTGGAAAACACTAAAACTGGCTCACAAGCAGGAAAAACACTCTGAGTGCAGGACACAACACGTCGTCGAATAGTTCGACTGACATTATCACTCCAAAAAGGAACTCTAAGAAATATCTGCTTACGGGCAGATCCAAAAATAGGCTCAACAGAACGATTACCACAATATCTATCAATGAATGATGACATAGGATAGCCATTTCTCAGAAGAGTTTGCCTTAAAAAATCACACTCAGCATCCAATTCAGATGCAGAACACAAACGACGAGCTCTATCGAGCAATGATCTTATTAGATTTATTTTATATACACGTGGTACAAAGCTTGAATAATGCAAGTGCAGTCCCGTCCAAGAGGACTTACCCAAACAACGGTTCGCATCGTGTTGGTCGGTTGTGCGCTCTTGCAGTCTATCGAATGTTACGTTTATTGTGTTGGTTCTGGTGGTCCCTGTGGTCATTACGCCTGATTTTTGCACTCGTTCGGATCGCTTTCCCCTGGCCTTTCTTTTTCTTGCGTTGGTTATCCTCATTACTGCCGTTTTTGCCGTTAATTTGGGATTTTGTTGGATTCTATTGTCAAATCGCATTGAATTCTGCTCCCTGCCTCTCATCTCCAGTACATTGTGTGTCTATCTTACGTCATCGCTATCAGTGTGTCATTGTTATCTTCGGCGACTTTTCGTATTGATTACTGACCGGCTGGTATTGTCAGCTGTTGATTCTAAATCAGGTGTTATTAACGCGTCTGCTAGAGGTCCCCCTGCGCGTAGAAATCCAGAATATCGATTTTTCATCACGTGATCTGTGTCGTTATATCACTGCGTTCGGTTGTGTGTGGAATCGAAACGAATCTTATCATTATCACTATCTTGTTATAACATGCCTCTACAAACCCCACCAACTAAGAGAACGACAAGAGGGAATTCACAATCGGAAGTCACAATTGATGTATTGAAATCGATGTTCGAGACTTTCAAAAACGATATCATTGCTTCACTTAAACAAGAGATTGAATCTTTAAAGGCAACCGTATCTTCACTTGCATCCCGTGTGTGCAAGCTAGAATCCGAGAACATCGAACTGATAACTAAGTACAATGAAGTTAAAAATTGCGATACTGGTAAAGATCTATCAATGATTTGTGATGAATTAAGAGAAAGAGACATAAGAAAAAACAACATAATGATTTCAGGTTTGCTTGAACCTACTAGTGGATCTGTTGCGGAACGTGCACTGGAAGGCCTGCAAAACTGTAAGGATGTTTTTCGAACTAGTAATAATCTGAAATAAGTATTGAAAGGGTTTCCCGTATTGGGCGACCTCGAAATGACAATAAGCGGTTACTCAGGGTTGTTTTGACGGACCGGAAACAGAGAATAGAAGTGCTCCGTGAATCAAAACTGCTTCGCGAATCTCCCCTGTACTCCAGACTTTATGTCAGAGCTGATCTAACACGTCTAGACCGTGAGGTTCAATTCAGACTGAGGAAAGAGGTTCGCGAAAGGAAAATGAACGGTGAAGATGTTATAATTTCTAGAGGGAAAGTGGTTATTCGAAATACTATGGGTTTTCGCGAAATGTTTTAAGCCATCATCTTCCGTCAACTTCAAGATGCGGACATTCTCGTTATAAAAATGTGGAAACGAATGCATGCGCCCCGAAACTTTTTCTTTCAAATGTACGGTCCATCTTTAATAAATTTGATGAGTTTTGTCTGACCATTTCCAAAATCCATCCTGACTTGATCTTTGTGACTGAATCATGGCTTCATTCTGCCATTGACGACTCACTATTTTCTATTGATGGTTATAGTTTTTTACGTGATGACCGAGTATTTAAAAAAGGAGGAGGTGTTTGTGCGTGGGTGCGAACTGAGTTCGTGCCATATGTAATTGCCCCATGTATCGACAAATCTTCGTGTATAGAATGTTTGATTATTTCTTTGATAAGGCGTAACATCATATGTTTTGTATTATATATTCCTCCTGGACTGTCAGTCGAAAGTCATCGTCTAATCTCATTGTTTTTGATAGGTGAGTTAGACCGCTTGTTAGAAAACAACCCTGACCAATCGTTTGTTGTCAGCGGCGACTTTAACGATTTCTCTACTGACTTTTTCTCTATTGATTTTAGCTTCACTAATAAGGTTGTATCCTCAACGAGACTGTTCTCTATTCTTCACCACATTTGGGTAACTCCAGATTTAGATGTACTTTATGAAGATTCAGCGCGTATCGGTCCGCCAATCAGTAACTCCGATCACAACTGTGTAATCTAGAGCCCTAAAACACCGCTTGATGTAAATGTTTTCGAACGGTCTGTCTTAGTGTGGGACTATCGTTCATCAAATATTGCTATGTTTAACAATTTTTGTCCACCATTGATTTTGACGATTTTTTAAATTCGGAAGTAAACGTCGAAGACATATGTATGCGTTTCTACCAGCTGCTGCATACGGCTATGGACTTTATCCCTCGTGAAAACGTCGTGATGTCAAATCGTGATAAACCTTGGGTTACCCTTTATTGAAATCGCTCATCAACAGAAGGTGGGAGGCATATAGAGCCAGAAAGTGGGATCTTTTCCATCACTACAAAGAAAAGGTGAAACTTGAAATAATAAAGGCTAAGATGATATGGGCTAATAAAAGCTGTGAATCCAACAAGCACATATGGAATGTGGTAAACGAGGTCCGTAACAAGTCCAGCACAAGTGGCATTGGCAACTTGATTCATATGAATAATGGCATTGAACAAACCGTTGTGGCACTATCTGGCGAATTTTATTCAAACTTTAATCCCAATGATGTTCCCCTACACCCAATCATCGACGCAGATTTTAATTGGGTAATATCAGCAGACGAAGTTTTCCTTAAGCTTGCAAAATTAAGCAACAAGAAATCATCCGGTCCCGACAATATCCCTCCTCGTATTTTGAGAGAAGGTGCTGAATGGCTTTGCAAACCTCTGGCCATAATATTCAATCGTTCTATTGCTGAAAAAACGTTTCCATCTGCGTTTAAAATTAGTAAAATTTCTACAATACCGAAGAAAGCTAGACCAACGATAAGTGACTTCAGACCCATATCTGTTCTTTCGGTTATCTCAAAAGTGTTTGAGCAGCTAATACTGGATCGTGTAAGGAGAGATCTCATTTCATTACATGGACCACAACAACATGCTTTTCGCCCTCTTGGATCCACTACCAGTGCTCTAATCAGTGTTGTCGACAACTTGACCTTGTGTCTTGATTCTCCTGAGGTTTCTGCTGTGCATTTATACTCACTTGATATAACAAAAGCGTTTGATACTTTGAGTCATAATCGGTTGTTGAATCATTTGAACTGTGCTGATTTCGATCACGGTTTCCTATCGTGGTTGAAATCCTATCGGACTGGCCGTAAACAATTTGTCACTTTATGCAATGCATCAGGCCCTGTGTTTAATGTCATTTCGGGTATCCCACAGGGATCAGTGTTAGGGCCCTATCTGTTTGCGGCTTTTATGGGTTACCTTTCAACAAAATGTATGAACTCAACATTTCTAATGTACGCTGATGACGTCAATATAATTGAGCCAATAATACTTAATTTTGTTTCGAACGTACCCGCTTTTGAGGCTGCACTTTCTGATATGGGGTTTACCATGAATTTTTCAAAATGCTCGAAACTATGCATAAAAGATCTGCAGATCACGATTGTTCTCGTGGTAATGTCCATGTAGCGTCTACATATACTGATAGAACATCTGTACATCTTTTGGGATTTGTGCTTAATGCAAAACTTGTTTGGGACGAGCAGATTTTGTCAGTTTTGAAGCGTGCATCTCAGCGCTTGTACATCTTAAGAGTGCTTAAAAAAACACTTAGTGTTCATGATTTAAAAATTATATATAAGTCCTTGATTGTATCATTGTTCACCTATGGATGTCCAATTTATGGAAAACTATTTGCTAAGCACATGTTGATGTTTGAAAGTCTACAAAACAGAGCACATTCTTTAATATGCGGATCTCGTTGTAAATGTACTGATTTTGAAAGTATTGAACTTGTGTTTAAGAGAGCTACTATTAATTATTTCAGAAAATGTGAGCAAAATGTAAATCATCCCCTTCATCATCTGATACCTGAGAGACTGATATACAGTGGACATTTATGTTTACCTCAATGCAGAACTGAACGACGACAACGCACTTTTATTCCGTACTCGTGCTCACTTGTAAATAGTTTGAAATAAGTGTCTTATGTGTCTTTTGCGTGAAATCATCATTCTGTATATGTTTCGCTTTTCTATATGTACTATAAATGAATTGTATGATTTTCAATTTCTTATGAATAAACGCCTTACTTACTTTACTTACTTTTACGGAAAATGGAAAAAATTACACTGTTATCCCTGGAACGAGTAGTTACAATAACGTCCAAAAAAGGTAGTTTGGAGTCATACTCAAACTCATAAGTGAAATTCAAGCTATGATGAGCAGCAGCATTCAGTGAACTAAGAAGCAGAAGATCATCAGACGTTGAATTTACAATAGCAAATGTGTCATCTACGTATCTCACGTAGTAAGAAGTCAGAGATTTTATAGATGGTGAAAGAACATTAGTCTCTAGAAAACCAAGAAAAATGTTACTGAGAATGTGTCCAAGTGGGCTACCCATGGCAACACCATCCGTTTAGCGATACAACTTGCCGTTAAAGGAGAACTGCACATTTTCGGTACACAAAAGGATGAGCTCGCAAAATTGGTCGATGGGCACTGGCAATTGAATGTGATAATCCGCATAATCCGCAATAATGCGATTTCCGCGTCTTTACGTGCTCTGAGGAAGGCCAATATCATTGATGACTCAACAGTGAAGAGATTGAAGTTCACTGGCTCTCACATCCCCAGACTTTATGGTCTACCCAAGATCCACAAGCAGGACGTGCCGCTGAGACCAATTTTATCTATGGTCAACACTCCCACTGTGAATCTTGCCAAATGGTTGTGCCGTATTCTGGAGCCCATTGCTGATTGTGTCTCAGGATTTTGTATCAAGGATTCTCTTGAGTTCGTGACAAGTCTGAAGGATCATCAGGTATCAACGAATTCTGCTTTTACGTCTTTTAAGGTCACTTCCCTCTTCACGAATGTTTCTCTACGGGACACAGTCGACATGATTCGCCGTATTGTCCTGGATTATCACATTCCACTGCCAGTGCCCATCGACCAAGTTTGCGAGCTCATCCTTTTGTGTACCGAAAATGTGCAGTTCTCCTTTAACGGCAAGTTGTATCGCTAAACGGATGGTGTTGCCATGGGTAGCCCACTTGGACACATTCTCAGTAACATTTTTCTTGGTTTTCTAGAGACTAATGTTCTTTCACCATCTATAAAATCTCTGACTTCTTACTACGTGAGATACGTAGATGACACATTTGCTATTGTAAATTCAACGTCTGATGATCTTCTGCTTCTTAGTTCACTGAATGCTGCTCATCATAGCTTGAATTTCACTTATGAGTTTGAGTATGACTCCAAACTACCTTTTTTGGACGTTATTGTAACTACTCGTTCCAGGGATGACAGTGTAATTTTTTCCATTTTCTGTAAGTCCTCTGTAAGAACAATGACACGCTGATAGCGATGACGTAAGATAGACACACAATGTACTGGAGATGAGAGGCAGGGAGCAGAATTCAATGCGATTTGACAATAGAATCCAACAAAATCCCAAATTAACGGCAAAAACGGCAGTAATGAGGATAATCAACGCAAGAAAAAGAAAGACCAGGGGAAAGCGATCCGAACGAGTGCAAAAATCAGGCGTAATGACCACAGGGACCACCAGAACCAACACAATAAACGTAAGATTCGATAGACAGCAAGAGCGCACAACCGACCAACACGATGCGAACCGTTGTTTGGGTAAGTCCTCTTGGACGGGACTGCACTTGCATTATTCAAGCTTTGTACCACGTGTATATAAAATAAATCTAATAAGATCATTGTTCGATAGAGCTCGTCGTTTGTGTTCTGCATCTGAATTGGATGCTGAGTGTGATTTTTTAAGGCAAACTCTTCTGAGAAATGGCTATCCTATGTCATCATTCATTGATAGATATTGTGGTAATCGTTCTGTTGAGCCTATTTTTGGATCTGCCCGTAAGCAGATATTTCTTAGAGTTCCTTTTTGGGGTGATAATGTCAGTCGAACTATTCGACGACGTGTTGTGTCCTGCACTCAGAGTGTTTTTCCTGCTTGTGAGCCAGTTTTAGTGTTTTCCACTCGTCAGGTTCCTGTCCGCTCTCTGAAGGATGCTGTACCACCTCTCAGTCGTGCCTGCTTTATCTACAAGTTTTCATGTGACTGCGGAGACAGTTACGTAGGGTACACTGAGAGGTGTTTCAGGGTCCGGATGAGAGAACTTTTCCGAAATGGCTGGAGCTTGGCAATCGTCGACGTCGACGTTCCAAAGAAGAACCTTCCAGCGCCATCTGCCGTCATGTGTTGGACTGCGATCGTTTCAGTGGCAGAGTGTTTTCCTCTTATTCTTCCATTTTGAGTGTCCCCACGTCTCCAGTCACTTTGCCTATTTTGGAGTCTATGTTCATTTCGTATTTCCGTCCTCCTCTGTGTGTCCAGAAGGAACTGAAGTATTCTTTGAGACTACCTTGGTGATTTTATTTGTACTTTTCTCGCTTTATTATTTTTCCTTTATTACTTTTTCCTTGTAAATAATTTGCCTTCTGTCTTACTACTTGCTGTGAAGACTATGTTTTGCTATTTCTTCTAGGGCTGTCCTTCTGGTATTTGTACACTATGACGTCATTTCTATTGTCCACACCATTGCATGTTCTGATGAGAGCTTTATTTACTGTCTGTTGTATCGCTATGTTATCACTACGCCGTACACCCCTTGAAAACAGACCGCGAAAGCGCTCGGAGATTTACAATAAATAGTCATAGATAATGACTTCGTCGATTTTTTGCCTTCACAATTCTAAGCATTTCATATCGAACATCTTTTGATCAAATTTTGAACAATTTGCTTTTGTCCATTTATAAGGAAATATTCTCTTAAACAAAGGCGTTGGATTCAATATTTTTACTTTTTTAGCGGATGATAATCTTTATTTAATTTTTATCTTTGAATGATCAGTATACAAAACATGATTACCAATTTCAAAATAGTTTAAAATATTAAGAGTGGATTCTGATATGATCAAGTAGTCAATCATGGATTTCGTTACAACATCATTTTCAATACAATGATATATCATTTTCCTAAGCAATCATCATTCTCAAATCTTCCATTTGCAATAATTGAATTAGTTTCATTGCAAAAAGTAAGTATATCATGATCATAGTTGTTGATTGCTTCATCATCTGAATTTCTTTCTGGCAACCCGTACTTTTTGTTGTCATTTTCACTGCCAATCCTGCCATTAAAATCTCCAATTATTATTATGTTTTCCATTTTATATTCGAGAATATGACTTTTTATGCCATAGTAAAATTCTTTATCTTTGTATTTTGATTCTCTATTATCATTGTTTTGTATTTCGTCCTCTCCTTCTAATGATTCGTTAAAGATAAGGTCTTATGGGTGTGTGTTGTCTGGCATTTGTGTATGCGAGGCGTGTCGGCGTGTACATGTATGTAATAACTGCGTCCATTTTCATCCTGTACTCTTGACACTCTTAATCGTTCTTCTTGTGTTCTTCTTTCTCTTTCAGGATCAAATCTTCTGTTTTCCCGATTTCTTCCATTTTCATATCTATGCTGGTTGCTGTGTGTTTGTTGATTTTCATGTCTTTGTCTTTCGTCATTGTATCTTCTGTTATTGTTGTATTGGTATCTGTTTCGGTTATAGCTATTTTTCCGACGGTTCCATGCGGCATGAAAGCAGTTTTGCATGTTGTGGCCTCTTCTGTTGCAGTAGTAGCAGGTTATGATTCTGTTGTTGAATTTCGATTGCCGGTATGATCATTGATGTTGTTCTTGATCTTCCTGCTGATGCTCTGATTGTTTCTGCTCTTGCTGTTGTTGTCTAAATTCCGTATTTTTCTTGATTTCTTTTTCGATCATATTCATTTTCTTCAATAACTCATTAATGTCATTTTTCATTTCATTTTCATCTCCGCTTTCACTTTTACTACTTTCATCGATTAAATCATATCTTCTTCTTTCTTCTCCCCTGGCTTTCAGCTTCAGTTGTTCTATTTCTTGTCTCATTTTTCGCAGTTCATTTTCTTTACAATTGAACAATGCTTCGAGAGTTCTTATTTCTTCATTTTTTTATTCACAGCTTCCTTCAGCATTTGTTTGCAGTTTTCTAATTTGATCATCCTTCTCTTTCATTTCATTTTCGTTCACATTTATGGCCTTCAATAGATCTTCTCTCTTGCCTTGAAGTTTCTTTTTTTCTCTCTCGAGTTTAGTGTTATTTGGCTGTGTGCTGCATGTCTGATTGTCTGTTTGTGTGTTCTGTGATTGTGTTACAATGCTTTGTTGTTCTGTTTCGTGTTGTGACAAATGTGTTGAGTGTAAAATATGTTTTATCTGAGTGGGGATTATGTTAATAATGCAAGTTTCATAACAGTATTTCCTTTTCAGTTTAAAATATTTGATTAGTTTTTTAGTTTGGAAGACAAGTACAATGGACATGGAAAATGTTGTTGCACTTCTCACATTTCAGAAATGGATCAATTTCTTTTAATGACTGCTTGCAGCATCCACATTGTCCGATGATCCTCTCCGGAGTTGTTGGCTAAATAGAAATGACAGATGCTGTTGATGCTGAAGTGTCCACTGATGTTGCTATTCTGATTCTGTAAAGGAGCGTAAATTGTTAAACATCACGTTAACAGAGCTGCCAACTCTCACGCATTCAGGCCTCTTCTCACGCTCTCACGCATTCAAGAAATTTCTCACGCCTGCTGTATTTATCTCACGCATTCGTATTTTTGATGTAGTTCTTAACGACATTTCCTGATAGAACTGCACTTTCGCGTATAATCTATGCAGTTAAGCGAAACAAAATGCTAACAGGCCTAG
This sequence comes from Prostheceraeus crozeri, assembly GCA_907163375.1. Lineage (NCBI taxonomy): Eukaryota > Metazoa > Platyhelminthes > Polycladida > Euryleptidae > Prostheceraeus > Prostheceraeus crozeri. The sequence goes on along the minus strand of CAJQUW010005990.1, from coordinate 4,946 downwards.
ACATCTACTTCTTTGAGATGCAGAAAAAATGCGAATACTCGTGTTAGACGTCTCAAGATGCAGTATATTTATCTAATACAATAATCTCATGCATTCCACTCAGCAAATGTTGGCAACCCTGCGTTAAGTTGATAAAATTGTTCCGAACCTCGAATGAGCTAGATTTCGTAAATTTTATACAATGCACATTGACATCTTTGACATTGACAGACATGCGATTATCGATTCCAGTTGGACTTAAAATGTCCTCTGTTAATTATTTGCAATGCGTAGATCCATATTGTAGTTTCAGGCTTGTTGACATGAGTGAGCCATGCAATACCTCAGTGTGATATTCGGTTTCTCGCTGAAATTTTTATTAGTCATGAATTCTACATTGGGTGTTCAGTGTTTATCAATTGATACCCCATCAGTCTTCATGTGAATATTTTTTCTTCCACTTGGATCGATAGTACTGCATTAAATTGCTGTATTACCGCTCTCATCTTCAACAATTTTTTCAGAGAAACTACTGAATGAATATTCTTGATACTTACTATATAATATCAGTGAATTATGCTATTATCACATGCCATTTCTAAGGCTTTTTGTTGCATCGCACAGCCGACAAAACAGCAATTTCGCACCATTGCCGTAATATTTTTTGCCACGATGAGGACCGTGCGAAAATGGGTTCAAATTTGAGTATCTATTTCTCATCTAGACCTTTTAAACAATTAAATATCCTTGGTAGCAACTCATCAATAATTAAATCCACTTTGTGTATACAGTTTCGGTTTCATTAATGGACTCGAATGAGACCCAGCATCACATGTGAGATATGCAAATTTTTACACTTTTGGAGAATTTTGGATTTGACTGATCGTGATAACAAAACAGAAGCAGTAATAGCTTTTTACAAAAATCCGATGGGTTACTAGATTAAGCGAACGTAGTGAGCGAAATCTTATGGTTGACAGCGAAGATAGGCGACGCAATACTCTCAGTACTTTCATGCGCTCAGTACTTTCAGTCTGGTTAGTTTGCCATGGCAACCAGAGCCACACCGAGACTAACCTGCATGGCGCCCAGCAGGAGGACACCAAAACTTGCGGTTAAAACAATAACATGGCGTTGACCAAATACTGGTGGCTTTTCTACATTCATTTCCCGACAAAAATTGAATAACTGGTGCTAAATAAGACAACACACAGAAAGAATGGTCCGGCGAATGACACGGCGCAGCTATTGTGCCTTTTCCCGTCTCTGTTGCCACTAACTGCAAAGTCATTGTCACCGTCAGAAAGGTTGCACAGTTACGCAATCGAATATGCGTCACATTTGCAAAGGTATGTCATCCCTACACTCCTTTAAAGATCCTTGAAGATACACTTTCTTTCTTGCAATCGCTGATGTGTTTATGTTTTTTTGATTACATGTAATGCTGTATGATTTTTTTGCGCCATGAACTCAACCAGTAATGGCGCTCTATAATTACAGTTATTAAAGTACAAAAACACAATGTAAGGTGAACGAAGTTTCAAAACAAAACAATTAGCGAAGGCATGTCTTTGAAGGCATGTTTCTTTAAGGGACTGCCGATTGTTTACCTTCATTGTTTTATTTACTTTAGCGGAAATGAGAAGGACTGTTTAAGAAGTTTGAAAAAGAACTATTGAACTTATTTAAATCTAACTTACATATTCGCATTCCTTGCATCGCAAGGATTCTGAAGACACCAAACATGACCATTTTCTAAGAAAAGGAGGGAATACAGCATTTTCAGTCAAAAGAGACATGATTTTGTGATAACTTCACGACATCACTAATTTTTTCCTAGTTCACGAATTTCGATGACCAGTATGTCAAAAGAGAGCTCAGAAAATGCTCGTTCTCACTGTGCCTGACGCATTATCATACTCACATGTTTTCTTCGCCATTCAGCATATTATTTTGTGCTAACAGGAGGCTAGTAATGAATTCTTCATTTTTTTAGGTTTTTTCCGTTCTCTGGAGAGCATAATATGCGGGAAAATGTGGGGAAAAGTTCAGCGCAATCGGTGCATATGTACGTAATTTATGGCCTTTAAAGATTCTTAAATCCAATTTTAAAGTGTGATTTTCAACAAGGTTATTTTCTTTGTTTCATAAAAGGCAACAAATTCATCATGTCGATGTGAATGGAATTCAGCTCTTTCTGGTCAGCTCAGTTGGTTCAAGGACGCTCTTCAGGACCAGCATGCAGAATGTCCATGGTTCGAGTCTGTCCACTTAGGGAGGTATATCTACATTCTCTGTCGAACCCTTGCTCGGTTGTAGTTTTCGGAGTCCGCTAGTGACTTACATGTATGGCTCTTTCGCTGTTTTACAAGGCCGGCATCGTGTACAGCACTCCAAGTTTGGTTGCTCTACAAAGTTAAGGTAGCTGTAAATGTTAAAACCTAATGTCGGTTTGCCTGCATTGCTCGCATTATGTGAAGTCTCACCTAACTTAATGAAGCCATTGTCTCCAGGAGACATTCCACCAGATAGCAATTTTTTCTTTCTTTTCCTTTTTGGAACTCATTATCTGGTGAATGTGTCTGTGCACCATCTTTCCAACGTTTTAAACAAACACTAAAATAATAATTTTCACTTAATCAAACCTGATGCATGTACTCGTTTGCTTAAGCAATCCCACAATCGCCTCTCAGGGTCATGGAAAACGTTTTCTATAAAATTTGAAATGTCAATTTTTCCAGAATAAATTGTTTATTATTAATTATCATTAAATACATGCGAAAACTCATCGTTTCACAAGATACGAGTAGTTAGTTGATGTAACTTCAATATTCATGTTTCTTATGATGCCGAGCAGCTCCATGTTTGAGCAGAGACCTCTGATCTCACTTACTCTCGCCAAGTATGACGAATTTATTGTGAACACTGTCTTACATGGTCTGCCTTCTCTGATAAATTTCATCCATCAGAATTCACACAATCGATCAACTGCGATGAAATTACTTTGCACGTGACAAAGATAATAGTAATAATAACTGTAATTACAGAACGCCATCACTGGTTGAGTTCATGGCGCAAAAAAATCATACAGCATCATTACATGTAATCAAAAAAACATGAACACATCAGCGATTGCAAGAAAGAAAGTGTATCTTCAAGGATCTTTAAAGGAGTGTAGGGATGACATACCTTTGCAAATGTGACACGTATTCGATTACGTAACTGTGCAACCTTTCTGACGGTGACAACGATTTTGCAGTTAGTAACAACAGAGACGGGAAAAGGAACAGTAGCAGCGCCGTGTCATTCGCCGGACCATTCTTTCTGTGTGTTGTCTTATTTAGCACCAGTTATTCAATTTTTGTCGGGAAAATGAATGTAGAAAAGCCACCAGTATTTGGTCAACGCCATGTTATTGTTTTAACCGCAAGTTTTGGTGTCCTCCTACTGGGCGCCATGCAGGTTAGTCTCGGTGTGGCTCTGGTTGCCATGGTAAACAACACAGAACCAAAGAATGTGTCCATCAACGACGAATGTCCAATTCTAATCTCAAACTCATCTGATACTATTCCCGCGGGCAAAGGAGAGTTCGTGTGGTCTAGAAAATTACAAGGATACATCCTCAGTTCAGTCTTCTGGGGGAGCTTTATCCTACTAATCCCCGGAGGATCATTGGCGCAGAAGTATGGTGCCAAATGGATCTTCGGCCTCGGAATATTGTGGTCATCATTTTTGACATTGTTGACCCCATTAGCTGCCAAAACGAGCGTTTATTTATTCATTGTTCTACGCTTTTTCGTTGGAATTGGAATGGGTTTGAATTTACCCTCAAGCATGGCGATGCTGGGACGTTGGACACCACCTGAAGAAACTAGCTTCATGATCTCATTGGCCACAATAGGAGTCTCTATTGGGAGTGCAGTTGGTCAGGCAGCTGCTGGACCTCTTTGTGCTTCTTCTTTCTTGGGAGGCTGGCCCTCTGTGTTCTATGTGAGTGGTGGACTTGGAGTATTATGGTTTATTCTGTGGTGTTTCTTGGCCTACGATTCACCGGAAAAACATCCGCGAATATCAATCGCAGAAAAGAATTATATTTTGAATTCCATCGGTACATCTCAAGAAGAATCAAATGCGAGCATCAAAGCTACTCCTTGGAAGCGTATTTTGCTCTCCAGATACGTCTGGTCTTGTTTTATAGCCCAAATTGCATCCAATTGGTCAGTTAATACAATATCGTCGTGTTTACCTCAGTTTCTGTCCGATGTTCTGCATTTCAATATTAACGATAACGGACTGGTTGCCAGTGCCCCTTACATATCTTATAGCTGTCTAACAAATGTATTTTCGTACCTAAGCGATACGTCTGTGTCACATGGATGGTTTGGAAAAACAGTGACGAAGAAGTTTTTCACCTTTGTTGCTCTCGGTGGTATGGGAGCCTGTTTATTTGGAGTCACTTTCGTGAGTTGTGACCGAGTGTCCGTCATTGTCCTGCTGATAGTAGCCTTTTCCCTGTATAGTGCCAATAACGGAGGATATTCGAGTGTACTGTTGGATTTATCACCGGAATACTGTGGTACAATAGCTGGAATTGGGAGTTTAATTGTCAATTTGACAGGGATAATCACTCCAATTGTGACTGATCACATCACAGTTCACAAGACTGTCTATGAATGGAACATTGTTTTCTACATAACCGTAGTCATAGTTGCTGTCGGTGTACTTCAATTTCTGATATTTGGGTCAGCAGAAAGACAATATTGGGCAACGGAAATTGAAGACTCGACCAACACTCAAAAACAATGACGACAGTGACCATTTAATAGTAAATACATGAACGGCCGCCAGCCAGAAAAATTCCTGAAAGTTAGAGATTGGAAAGCCTAAATTTAGAACGATTCCACACGTACAATTGTATGTTTTGTGAATCATTCAATCATATGACTCGTTCGACAAACTGTCGACCT
>CAJQUW010005989.1:0-63514 GCA_907163375.1 Prostheceraeus crozeri | reverse complement strand
TTCATGGAGTGAAACATATATTTAGTGAATCATACATTCATGCCGATGAAAATTGAATTAAAAACATGAAATTTCAGCCACGAAAGCACAATAAGATGTCGACGCTTTTATGAAGACTTGCATTATAATGCAGCTCATGAATTTACTTTGATTATCAGCTTGATTTCCGCTTAATTAAGATGCTTGTTAGCAAATGTTAATTCCTTTTGATATCCGACTTGTTTCATACTACTTATAAGGGGAAGTCATCTGTTAGTATATAAAAACAGGAATAATTTGAAAAAATGGTTCTTTGAAAACTGCTCAAATAATTTTTTGGACCGCAGGAACGTAATCTTCGCAAAAACCTGAATCTCCTTATGTAAAAATTTTCACTGTATACAGATACTTGTTTGAGTCGACACTCTACCTACATGTACCTACTCCATGCACTGCATACTGTCAATCTAAATCTGCTCAGGTGAGCAGTGAAAGCTGCAAATCGTCCTACAAATTTTCCTGACAGTGCTCAGTTTCAATTTGCCGATAATTTTCCATGCTCTCCTTTAATTTAAAAAAATCTACTTTACGTGCTACCAGCCGTCAATAATAGCCGTATATTGATAAGTATTTATTGATCAAGCACCTTTTAATAGAAGCTCGATTTTTTCAGAAATCTTTCCAAATGATTACAGCCACCCTTCAAATGTAAAGATAATCTTATGAGGGCGATCAAATATGTGCAGTTGCAATTCCATCAAGTTTTGCGGTAGAGAGTAAATAATATTTAAATGAATAAGCGAATCCTACTTTCGTGATAAAAAAATTAAAAAATGTAATGTTTTCAGATTTGTTCGCACATGACATTGGCAGCTTTAAATCCAACAGTGTAAAATAGCGAACTCATGGGGTGTTTGTTTATTTAGCTCTCAAGTTCAATTCATTTTTTCCATTTGTCTGATACGAAGACTCTTCTGATGTATCGTGCAAGGACCAACCAGAGCGAATGCCTACAAACGCTGGCGTAGCGATATATAGATAGAAGAAGTTCTTCAAATATCATTCAGAATTCAGAATCAGCAACAATTATAGTCTTGATTGAACAGAAAGTAAATGGTGAGACCACAAAGGTCCCTAAGGAATACATAAATACATTGGTCATTGAAGTCGTCAACTAAATAGTGGAAATTAAACTTTGATTACCTGAGCTTGGCATATGAATGACAAATCTCTATTTTTATCGATTTAAGGTCCCAAAGCTAAATTATTGAATTCGGACTCTTTCAACAGGAACGATGGTGCATGTCACTGTCTACTACTCGCACTCGCATAAGTGAATAGTAAGATGTATTTTGTATGAGATCGACCTCCATGCATATGACGAATCTTTTCTGATGATTTTATTCAAGCCAAAATCCTTTAAAAGTAGGAGACTTATTGGTGTAGTTTTTTAAAAATGGATGTCTCTTGTGGATTTATAACACATGCTTCGTTAATGTTTAGTTCGGAATAGTGGCCAGTGTCATTCTCGCAATAATCTTGAATGTTGTAAAATGATTGTTAAATGTGTTCGGTGACACAGTACTGATTATTATCATTTACAAATATTCTGTTATCAGACTTGTCGCATCCCCTATGGCCAATCGTGCATTCTGTATTGATCAGAATTTGAATAAAGCAAGCTGCGCTCAAGCGAAAGCAATAATAGTACAAAAATAATCGAATGAACAAAATAGCGCAACTAAAATAAGTTCATGAGACACCGAAATCCTTATTTGATAAAAAAAGTATTGCATGGATCGAATGATTTGCGCGCCTTTTCAGTTTTGCAAGAGGAATGAGAAATAACCGAGAACGTGGTAGTCTCATGGGACGGATATTTCTCAGCACATGATCTTCACTCCTATCTATTTTCTTATATATCGCCTTGCTAAATTTATGACTTCGCTTCGTCAGTTCATCTTTGCGACATTGCTACTTACAGACTCCATGATAATTCATTCTCTGAGTACGACTTGTCAAAAGATGCCACTTGAACAGCTTGACCTTTGTTGAAACTTGCGGAAATTCAGCTACATGATTTGTCATATTGATTTCTTGACGAATGAGCATCTCATAGGCTCCACAATTTATTCAAGTTTTATGCCATTCCTGTCCACAATGTGAAATCCGCAGTCGAAATCAAAAGTTTTTGAATCAAGTCGCTCATGGGTTCTCACTTCATAGTAAAAGATAGGTAAAACTTCCGCACAGGCAATTCCACGAAATGAGAGACACGGGGCGGAAAATGGAAACTTGTTAAAGAGCAATTCCTAGCATCGTGGAATTTTGATGTTCCAATTGTTTTAGTCGATTATTTTTAACAATTTAAACCAACCTATGACAAATTTTTCACATGTCAGTCTCATACTAATATCACAAAGGTAACATATAATGATAGCAGCAGATACATAATTTTGATGAGACCGATATAACTGACATCTTGAGTATAATCGTGGAATTACCAAAAATCTTTAAATTTTTTATCACTTTCGCAATAAGAAATTCCTGCGAATTTTTTTAACAAATTATAAATTTCCCAGTTTAACAGTTTGTAAAATTCCCCAGAGTACAATTTCCTATGCATGCGGGTTTAAACAGTTGCTTTCTTTAATAAGATATTTGAAAATTTGAATAATTGTGGAATGAAGAGTTGGAAATTGAAGTAAAATATCAGAAATATCAGAAAATATCGCTTTGGAATATCCTTTCTGAAAACTGTACCTTTACTTTAATCTCTTAACTTTTTCTATACACATTGTCTATCAGCACAATGTCTTGCTATGTATGCAAACGCGTTTATGGTCATCTCTTGAGGAATCCTGTGGATCTGGGGCTGTACATTTGCAAAGAAATGCACTAGCACATCGCTCTTCTCAGGCCAATGAAATCCAAAAGATTAAACTTTTTTTGATTTATTTATTGTAGAAGTTTATAGCTTCATGTCTCACAGGTAAACTCACCGGTTGGCAAAAGAAACCCATGAAACCCGAAGATAACTGCAACCCATTGAGCAACTTCGATGTTCTTAATTTCTGTGCGTAAAGCTGTATCTTCCGACAGTGAAAGTCTAGGACCGGTAGGAGCTCCGCACCTCACAGATCTCACAACAATAACATCTGTCTGCAACTGACACATGATGAATACTTTGAATGTTTCTAATGTTTCTGATAAAAGGAAAAAAGGAAAGGAAGCGTATATTTTGAATAAATGAAAATCGTTGATTACGAGTACAATTACAAAAATCACAATGTAAGATATCAATACTATAGACCATACACATAATTTTGGCAGCAGTTGCGTAACATAAAGAAATAATACTATCACAGGTGGAGCAAGCAACATCCTCAGAACGCATGCAACGCAAAATTTTGAAATACGCTCTTGAAAATGCAATGATGTTTGTCGTTTCAACAATTATTGGTGATAGTTTCTGAAGATACTGATGACAGTTCTCATTGTCATCAGATAGTATCTCTTTGTTATGAATATAATTGGATTAGCTATAACCAAACTTTCAAATTCTTGTGTGTATCAAACGGTTGCATTTCTGCTTTTAACTTGACGAAGACCTAAAGACTTAACAGGTAACTCCTAGCGTCAACCCCTTCCCTTAGGGGCTGGTAAAGAAGTCTATAGGTACCAACGACTTTTAGTTGCGCACGGTACGAAACTATTGTAGTGGATCTGAATTTTATTGTCCACCAGATAAAGCAGAACATTTTTATTCTCCCATCACGAACATGGAGTTCAAAGCTAGTTCACAGAACAGTCGAGACCGCTGACTTCCACGCAATTTAGATTCGACTCATAAAGGCGTCCGATACACAGTTACGGCCTCAGTCTCACACATTTTGACAGTAACCGCAATGCAAGCTGTGGGCTGCGGTGAATTCATCAATTCGATTTTAAAGTCATCTTGCCATCTTGACACAAATAGTAGCTTATAGGCCTACAAAATTTAGGATAAAGGATAATGGAACTGGAAAAGATAAAACACAACAGAAAAGGGCATTAGTCCACTTTATGATATACTGACGTGTGTAAACAATCTAAAACAATATTCATTTTCAAAATGACTATAGTTTATAACACAAATGTCATCTGTACAGTGAGATGTAGTGGACAGCAATCTTGCAAGCCCAAATTTCTTTTCTGATAACAAGGACTTTATACAAACAAATTCACAATGTGATAAAAGCAAATCCGCCAGTAAAGGGTTACAAACATGAACATTCAAATTACACATGTGTTGTTCTTTGATCGTATCTGACAAGAAGAAGAGACAACTACACTCAGCAAAAGAGAAAACAGGACACCTCGGTTTTCATTCTCTCTCTCTCTTAGCAGCATGTTTGATTGATTGCATAATCACGTGAGCGTGGCCTCAGTCAGCTAGACCATGTCGAGATAAATGACGACAGCTCATTGTCGTGTCAGAGACAATGAATTCGCGTTAATTGCTTACCGGTATTGTGGTTCTAGTCTCTATCTTAATCAACTGTTACAACTTACAGGATTTTGTACATGTAGTCTAAAATAAAAAAATGAAAGCAAAGTTCTCAACCAAGTTACATTTATTTGGAAAAAATCAATACTTTGTATAGCCCCCACGGGCTTGCAAGAGGCTGCTCACTATTCGCGACATACCACAAATCAATTGTCGAATAAACGTCTGAGGCATATTATTCCAGCAGTCCACCATTGATTGTTGTAACTGCTGAATGCTCTGTGGAGGATGAGCATTGTTCTGTATCTGTCTCTTCAAGTAACTCCAGACATGTTCTATATGATTCATATCTGGAGAGCGGGATAGCCACTTGAGAGTACGAACTTGCAGTTGATCCTTCCGAAGTTGCACTGAAGCTGCTCTGTGGGCCGGGGCATTATCATCTTGTAGAATGCAATTGGCAGTTCCACCGCATGCTCTGTTCATGAATGGAATTACTTGCTCTTCAAGAACCGCTTCATATGTTGATGCTGTCACATTGTTTCTCAGAAACACTAACTCCGTCTTGCCACGGAGGGAAATCCCTGCCCAAACATGCAGAGAAGGCCCTTGACTTTCGGAGATTTGGACATGCTGGTTGAGAAGCTCTTGTCGTGGATACCTCCACACGCGCATGCGTCCATCGACTCTAAAAAGTCTGAATCGGCTCTCATCTGTAAAGATGACCCGCTGCCATTGCTGAACTCTCCAATGAATCCGCTGCATGGCCCAGCGTTCACGATTAGCCACATGAGCAGGACTGAGTCGGGGTTTTCTACGCAATCGCCGACAGCGCAATCCATTCTCCTTCAGACGATTTCTTATGGTTTGTGCGGATAATTTGCTGCCCCATTTACTCCTTTCTCCCCATTGAATACGCAGCAGGGTAGCCGGAAGTGTTGGATTCCCCCTGACCAACCTCACCAACCTTCTGTCCGCCCTCATAGTCGTCTGTCGACGCTTCACTAATTTTCCACCATGCTCTACAGTGCCTGTCGCTGCTGTTTTAAGCCACAGGTTGCGTATAGTATTCGGAGACCTCTTAAAGAACCTCGCCACATAGCGGTAGGACCGACCTGACTTAAGCATTCCGATGGCTTGCCATCGCTCAGAAGTTGTCATATGTCTCATCTTTCTTTCATTAATGTTTGATTTGCAACAATGCCTGCAAATTTATCTATCAATGACAAACGAGTTGATAAGAGACTCGATGCGCCTGTCTTGATGCTAATTAGTCAGCTGTCATTCACGGCACAGATCGCAATTGAACAATAATCAAGTGCTACCGCTGAAAGTCAAGATTGCAAGAGTGAGAGATACGGGTGTTCTGTTTTCTCTTTTGCTGAGTGTAGATTCGAATTTGTAGAAGTCAAAGGGTTGCATCATTCTCTGAAAGTCTCATTTTCGGCTTCGTTCTAACCATAGAAATAGATTGTTTGACTGAAGTTGGTTTTATTGTTGTCGATTTCTATGGTTCTAACTGACGAACTTTTAGTGTAGAATTCTTTTGTTTGTCTGCATGACGCAGAGCCAGTCGGATCGATTTTCACCTAACGGTCAATCCACCATGTCATTCTATGACCAGTTCCGTGTTATGCCCGAATAAAGAGCGGACGAAGCGCCGACATCAAGTTTTCTGTTATTGAAAACTCCTTAACTATAGAAAATCGAAGAAATGCTTATTTTTGAATCATCATGTAGTTTTCAGGCTATGATAAAGCTTTAAGACAGATTTCATCTGATACGTAGATTTGTGAAAAGAAAGTTTATCAACAGCAAAATGTCCAAGTCACTGGTTGTCTTAAATCGATGAAAAAATGTGTTTATTCATCGTGTTTGCTTTTACCACTGACCGCGTTAGCAGTATTAGTGAACAATACACAACGACATTCATTATGTTAACTGATTCACTGTTGAAAGTGTAAGCTACCCATGTCTTCAAAAGTACCGACTTCGCATTAATAACTGTTAATAAAGACAGAAAGCTCTATTTAATCAATTGTAGTTACCTAATGCTTTCATCTTGAATAATGAGACAGATGTTAAAGTAACAGATTTTCGTTGTTTTGAAAAATCATCGACAGAAAGCAAATATACTCAGAAGTCAGAAAACTAGATAATCCTGAATCGAGAGCATTACTTTGAATGGTAAGATATGCTTTGTTTCGGTGATTGTTCTATCTTATGCTTCAATCGATTTTTAGCGCCTCTCAAGTCATATTTTATATTAATACCTGAGCTTCGGAAACCCTTTGTTCAGTTTCGAAAAGTGGCTCGCTATTAATCAAGAGATAAGTCATAAGTGAGGCTTACAAAATATGACTTAGACAGCTCAAATTGTGACATAAAACTGGTTTTATTGCAATGGGGGTCTGCATGTAAAAATTCCATAGATTTAAGGAGAAAATCTTGTAACAAAAGAAGAAGCCTCATTTTTGTAAAATGATGAAACGCAGTTGATAGTGTTACAAGGTGCCACGAATTCATTCGCATGTATAGACTCTCTGACTTTTGTAAACCCAGGTGAAAAGCAACATGACATCTCTCCAGGAGATTTCATTTCGTTTGATTTTGATTACTTACCAGACAATGAAAACTACTAGATTTCACTTACGACACTGCATTGTGGCACATTTTGTCATTATGGCTTTTAATAAGCCGTTATTCGAAAAGATATCAATATGACCTCTAAATATCCGTTTCAGGGGTAAAGAAATTAACGCATAAGCTGTGATAGCCAAAGAGTTTGGAGTCATTTTCTTGTCTTCTGTTCACTTTGAGGGGAGAGTTTTAATATACTAATGGTGCTAAAAATGCTGAATAACACAATCTGGTTGGTGACCAACAAACACAGCCATTAAACAATAAGTATTAAGCTCGACGCATAGAAGTAGATATTATACGTGATGACGTCAATAAGTCCGTACACTTGTGTACATAAAAAGCAATTGACATCCTCCGATGAAAGTATATTGAACTTATGGGAACTTAGGTAAATTAAATTTATAATGCACATGAAATATGACATTGTATAAATTTAACTGTCATTTTTCTATATAGGCCCATTATTGTCAATGTACAATTTCCTGTAGGAACTTATAGGTCCCAATAGCACATCAAAAGCTGTCCGGAAAAGAAATTGGTAACTTCCCCTTCAGTTCCTCGGTGCACGAAATTTTTAGAAGGGTTTTTAGACGCGAGAAGATGAAAAAATCGCTTGGGGTCAGGTCGGGGCTGCAAGGTGGATGTGGGAGTTCAACGAATCTAGCACTTTCCAAAGAGGATTGAGCAAGTCCTTTTGTGTATATCGGAGCATTATCATGCAATAAATACAAATTGACACCTGCAGGCTTTCTCCTTAGCTTTCTGGTTTCCGCTACGAGTTGTGTTTATTATTGTCTCGATATTTTAGTTCCTTGTCCGCGAAGTTCAATTTGATCATTCCCATTCGGCCCAAAAAATAGCCATCATAAAGGCTCTTTTGTGTGAAGTTCGGGGTCTCAACTTTCGGGTCGCTCGTTCTCTATCAGAGGCACGTTTTCTATCTGGTGCGTAAAACGAGATTGGTGCTTCATCTTCGGTAGCGATATTTTTCAATAACTGAGCTCTTCATGGAGCTCAATATTTCTCAAGCAACAGTCCAGTCCTCGAGAACACATGCCAGCACCCACGGGGCTGTTTCCAATCTTTACAATTAATTTAATTACAGTGAATTGTAGGAATTTTACAATTATTCGGTTTCTCGCTTACAAAGCGTTTACAATTATTTTTAAAACAATTTTACCATAACTGTAGCATTTCGGTTTCTCTGTTCGTCATCTATTTTTAGTAATGACGAATCAGACTGTTGATTTAGGGCCTGCAATTCATTGTGAAATGAAAAAGACTATTATATAACTGAATTGGCTTGTAAGCTTCCACACCTGTTCTTTTCGTGTGGCGTGATGTACGAGTCGGAGAGCGACGAAGACTATATAATTGATAATTAGTTGAACCAGCATGAGCGCAGTTATAAGCAGCGGATTAATTTTCTGGAAGATCCCACGTTTATGGAGCGATTTCGATTAACTCCATCTTGCTTTAAAGCACTACGATTTCGCAATGGTCACTTCATATCAAACCGTGACACACAGATACATGATATGGAACCGAGAACTCAGTTATTGACCGCATTGAATTTTTATGCGTCTGGAGGATTTTATCATAATATTGCTGACAGCCATGGGATATCCAAAGCAACTGAGTGTCGGTGTGTGAAAGAGGTGACAACCGCAATCAATGCAGTAATGTTCAGCGAAATTATATCATGGAATACTAGTGATACTGTTGCTGATAAATTTATTCCATTGGCGGATTTCCAACTGTGTGCGGTTGCACAGACGGTAGCCATTTTTCTATCAAGGCTCCTTCAAGCAACGAAGCTGCCTTTCTTAACAAAAAAAGCGGTCATTCCATCAATGCAATGATGGTATGCGACGCATCAATGTGTTTCCAATACGTCAGTACCAAATATCCTGGAAGTATTCATGTCATACGTGTGTTTGAAAAGTCCAATATATTTCGTGATTTCTGCACACTCAACTGGCGGCTTTTTCGGAATGCTGTTATATTAGGAGACTCTGGTTATTCTTTGAAAGATTCTTTGATAGTTCAGTTTTTTAGACCTGAAAATAGTCAACAAAGGAGATTTAATCGAGCACATAAGTCGACATGTCGATTAATTGAGTGTGCATTCGGTATATTAAAGGAACGATTCAGGTGCTTCAAGTTCTTACGGGTGAAACCGACACGCATGTGAAATTATCAAGGGATGTTCGTAATGCACAATCTATGCATGATGGAAAATCCTGTAGAAATCTCGTCTGATGAAGATGATTCTCAAGATCTCAACACCAATGAGCCTGAACCATCGAATGAAAATGAATATTCTGAAAGTAATGAGAATGAACCCGTCCTCAGCAATGCTTCTCGACGTGATCAACTTGTTAATTTTTTCTCTGATTAACATTTCAACACGATGATTAGGACTTTATAAACAACGTTAGGATCAAGGAATGGAATCACTGTACTGTGAATCCTGTTTTCAGCTCGATGGATAATAAATCATTAATTACACTGCCCGAAAAAATCGGTTTGAAATGTCTTATAAATTAAAACTAATTTGGTGCGGGGTATTTTGAGGTGCTGATTATGAATCTGCTGGAGAAATTGCTCATAGTTTTTCATATAAACGCATGTTTTTTTACAAAAAATGCACGAAATTTTGTTATTTTCTAAAATATTTGATGGCGACTATTTGAAGCTCGGTTATTTGATATGTTAAATATAATCATATATAACTAATTCATTTGTTTATTTGTTATTACTGTAAAGCTGTATATTTCATCTCAAGATCCATGTTTTCAAAAAATGAGACAATTTTATGATTTCAGGAATAATCGTAGTCTGCATGCAAAAATATGCGTGAATTTATAATTGTTGATCAAAAGTTATAATAATTAATTAAACATAAATATTAATAATCTACAATAGAAATCATTCTCCCAAGCAATCAGTTGCTAATTTTAAAATAATATTTCTAATTTCAACTTTTCAATTTCGAGATCAATTTTCTTCAATTTTTTGACCTCATACGCCGATTTGAAATCAGTTCTGGCTTTCTTTGAATGTTGCCTACCATTCAAGTCCTCAAGGGGTATCTTAATAGATGCAGGCCTTGGTGCTGGTGTCGAAGTTGATGTTTCCGGAAAATCACCAGTTTCCGGAGCATACAATCCGGCTGTAACAGGACTCTCCTTGGCTATTAAGTCAAGGACGACGTTGTCTACATTAATTGACTCCAATGAGCGACCACCTCCACTACCTGCTTGGTTTCGTTTGTCCATCTTGACGACTGTTGATCTTCGTAAATTCCATATAGTATCTCTTAAGTAGACATTGTCTTTACCAACACTGATGCCGCGGGCACGGTATCTGTCATAAATCTCATCCAACTGTGATGTTTTTGTTTTCTCTAGTAATAGGCTACTTTTAGAAAACGATCCAAGCAATGTTCTTATTTTCTCTGATAAGTTGCAATAAAACAAGTTCATATGCAGTCTCCATTTTGCCGAATGAAGAAACTGATGTAGGCATCTACATAACTATCGGCCAGTAAAACGCTGTTTGTTCTTTTGTTGAGACATTGTGACAGCCAGCACACGTATTGATTCGTCATCGAAAACCACGTGATAAACTACGAAATGTTTTAGCGTCATTCGACTTCAAGTGTTATGATTTACCAAAGATATCTTAGGAGTAGGATTCCCCTTTTAACATTACAATCATTGAAAATTACATGAGAAACAGAAAAATTGTAAGTTTGTATCACGATTGTAAACCTCTGGCGAATTTAAAATTGGAAAATTGTTGAGATAAGAAACAGCCTTCAGAAAGCATGGAACGAATCTTTAGGACAATTTTCTGAGACAAAGTCCTTTGAGCATAGGGTAGAGTGGTGTAAGACGCCCCCTCGGGATAAGACGCCCCCCATCTATTTCTCAGAAGTTTAAATAATGCAGGATATTTGATCCCTCTAGTGGTTAATACTCATAGAAAGATGGGTAGGAACCCAAAAATCATTGAAGTTTCATCATTAGTTTAAAAAAATATGCTGCTTTTCTCATTTCCGATGCTTTTGATGTAATTTATTTTGAAGTTAAATGAGGCATTATGAACCAATCAGACATCATTTTGATATCTTTAATGCAGGAAATTTAAGTTTGTGCATTACCAGATATGATTTAAACAGCTGCTTGATTCAGTTTAATGTTTTCATTCGAAAACAGATTGAAGATAAAAGATACAGCTGGGGGTAAGACATGGCGGGGTAAGATGCCTCCCCGGGGCATTTTGCCCCCATAATACGTTTTAACGCCTTCGTTGTCAATGGCATTAATTAATGTCTTCTGAATTTACTGGCACTGATTTCAAGTCAAACTCACGACTTTTTTTCTTTGTTGTCTATACGCACTGATTAACTAGTTAATTACTGCAGTTACTTTATGATCGCGCATGTTGGGTATGCAATTCCAAGTATCATACGCGTAGACGTCAGCTATGAAAACTGGAACCACAGCGTCCAAGGAAGCGGAGAGCAGAAAGGGCACAAAACCTCACGTCATCTCCAAATAAGCAGCACCTACAGGCCAAAAAGAAAGTAGCTCTATATCGTCTGCCACTAGGTCTTCGTACAGTGAAGAAGCCCAAGTCAGTCTCAAGAGACGATTCAGAAATCAGAATGCGTATGCACTGTATGCAACGAAATGTATTCGAATAGCCGACCACACGAAAAGTGGATACATTTGGTGTATACAATACAGTCAGTGGACGCATAAGGAATGTACCGCCGGCAATCTGCCGAGTTGTATTGGTGAATTATGCTTTTCACTGATAAGTCCAGTGTTTCGGCCTAATCTTGTTCTATGGGCCCCTGTATGTTATAGAATGAATAGCTGGAAGACAAGTTGTTTTGGCTATACTAGATGATCATATCACATTGACCAAATAGAAAAGCTTTCCTTAAGACATTTCATAACTTTTAAAGTTGGGAGTGGGTTGCGCCCAGGGTGGGGCGCCTTACCCCCTACAGGGGGTAAGACGCCCCATTTGATACTTTCTGAAAGTCGAAAAATATAGGATTTTCTCTGAATTTCTAGCTGTAGTCCTTGTCCATGTAACTAGTACATACACTGAAATTATTAGTAATGGCAAGATCTGGCAGAAAGAAGATCAATAGTTCCTGAACAGTCGAATGTCGCTTACCCGACTATACCCTATTATGCACTGATCCATAGCTGATGTTGAGACGCTCTGTGAGGCGCTGCTTTGTATTCGTCGCTCTTCTGCCACAATTGACTTCAATTTCTCGAAAAAATTATCGCCAATCTCAGATAGCCTACCGGGTCAGTCTTCATCTTCCATGGAACTGCGACCGCTCTGAAATTCTCTGATCCACTTGTAGACCATTGACTACGCTGGCAATTCTTCATGATGCGCTTCATTCAGTTATGGTAACATTTCTTCCGGTTCTATCCCGCGCAATTAAGGAAAAGTATATGACACTCCGTTTTTCGACATCGGAAATCATTCTACAACCAAGGAAAGATAAGGAATTAGACAGAGACCTGCATACGCACACCTTCCACCAGCAGAAGTGTTTAGACAATAGAACTATTATTTCTGTCGAGTCTACGGACGACAGAGATACATTCCGTGTCTGTGTGTTTGGGTCTAGAAATGACTTTCCTCGATACTGATGATCACGGCCAGAATTAGTCTCGAAGTGCATGTGCTGACAAAGTGGAAAGATTATCATACCTCACAATATATCTGGTGCATTCATTAATTTGGATACAGCTACTACAAGTTTTCTCGACGATATATAACTAGGATAAAAGCAGACGATATGTAATTTACAATTGTGGTTCACTTCATCGACAGGGTTATTTCATCGACACGTAGATATCATGGATTTGAGTCATTTCATCGACAGGTCTTTTCATCGATGTCTATGTCCAGAGTCAGAAGACATTGGAGTCCTTGATAATGCTCAAAGACATTATAGCTTGATGCAAATGAATTATTGAGCTATTATAATCAATGTCTTTAACTATCTATGGATGCATAATACGCTTGAGCGAATATCATCCACCTGTCGATGAAGTGAACAATTATCATAATTTATATGTATTTTCAAAAACTCTCTTCTTGAGTTGCACTCAGCGCCGTCAAACTATCCCAATACAGTCAAGCATGCTCCGAGCCATTATTGACCGAATCGAAATTTCTCATTCACTCGCTCACCGTTCAAATTTGAGAAAAATACCGTTCGCTCACTCGCTGATCCCTTAGCTGTAAGATGTTTTCTGATGCCCTTTCTTCCACAGAATTTTTTGTGCTTAAAGCTAATTCAATGTTTTGAATGAGATGAATTCTGTTTCGACGCAGAGGAGAAATTCATCATTTTATTTAGTTGAAATTTGAAATACACGATGAAAAGAATGTAGACTATTTTATCAATGCACTTAAATGAATAATACTACACAAAGTAGTCATTGTGATGATAACAAAACTACAGAATTCCTTCTAGTGCATATAAGTGAACAAAGCTCAAAGCAAGCTTTATGTTGATCACGTGAATTCTTACATACAATACTTGGGTGCAATACTGATTTATTATAGGACTACTATGCAAAAGATGGGAAGGTGCACTGAAAGGATATGTATGTAAAGACAATGCAAACTAAATTAAATTGCGACAAAGCTTTATAATTCTTAAATGTTACTTGAGAAAATACGTAACTTATGAGTGATTGAGTTTGAGTAATCGATATCTATCAGGTGTTAGAAATTTGCTATAAATAAAATTATTCAAAACAAGAAGTTGCTTTTAGATAGAGCTCATTAATCTCAAATGCAATGTCACAAATGGAACTCAATGTATTTCAAGTGTGCGCTACAACTGAGTGAGTTAGACCTCATGAATGTTACCATAAGGAAGAACCGAAGCATGTTGAACCGTTAATTCCATGTGATTCGGATCATTTGTTGGGAAGTTAAAGATGGGGAAGCATTCCCACCCCGGGTATCTAATCGCTTCAGAGACCTGGACCCACTCTGACAATGCAATCGCTTCAGAGACAGAATGGATAGAGTGAATAATAATTTGACCGCAAAAATGCTAGCATGTGTGCAATTTGTTTTGGCTTTTCAAGTGTTTGTCATTCTTCAACTAAACACCTTTTATGTAAAGAAAGCAGTTCATTGAAATTCACTGAATCTTCTGTGGTGAAAATTTCAGAGAGGCTGAAAGAATATTTTAGAAACGATGCCTGCAAAATTGCACTTCCTCAATTTGACAATGAAAAAGTTACAAAGTGGACGTCTTTTGTTTTCAAACTGGTAGTGCTGTTTCGTCAAGCTGGTTGTTAAGTGACTCTTTTTTGAATTTTTAAATGAAAAATTACCATGCTTCTTCAAAGTTGAAGGTGAAGGACAAAATCACTACAGGAGCCATTTCAGCATTGTCAAATCTTTGTACTCCTTGTAGCTACAGACCGATAGCAAAACTGACAATCAATTGAATTTTCTCCTCGGACCTAAGAGAATCAATATTTCAAAAATTCCAATTGTTGTATAGGATCCTGTTTTATTTCAACTTCTTTCGGTGAGAATAAGAAATTTGAATAATTTGCAAGGAAATCGAATCAGTGAGGGAATGTGTTGTCGTTTATTTTAATATAAACATCTTTGAAAATCAGCGGGGTCAACGTGCTCAATGTGAACTGAACGCATATCAATTTCATCATACATTCATTTCATATCTCAATAGATGTAGGCCTATACCATTTGAAACTGACTTTATCTTGGAAAAAGTCTGACTTTATCTTTATCTCGGTTTCATTAATCTATTGATATATTTTACACAAAATGAAATTTTCTGGTTTCATTATCTTTCATTTATTCTTTGCGATAATTTTTGTTTTCATTTAAAAATCGTTTCCAGCTGATAAGCAACATTTGTTTATATTCAATCTAAAACTGAGATGTCACAAGTACCGTTAAATTATATCAAAATATCTAACCAGTGTTTGAAGTATTACAAGTTTGAATTTGACAATTGTAGTGGGAGATGATAATTGAGAAATTGATTTATTCATATTTTGGTTCGATTTGCTCGTGTGGCAGAGTAAAATGAACTTTATCGTAAGCAAACAACTATTGAGTTCGAATAGAGTTTTTGGGTGCTCAATGATTAATATACCAAGAGATAGTTTTCTTTATAAATAGAGGAAAACTGGAAAGCATCAAACAACTTTATTTGAATCTATTTTAATGATGCACGAATTCATGTGTTTGTTATAAGTGAAAAAGAGATGAATGAATAACATGCTTTGATTAAGAAATTGTCGAAGCATTAATACCAGGAACATCCTGAACTTGATGGAAAAATCCAAAGTTGATCAATCTTCTGGAGAAAATATATAGTTCAAACCTGAAGTCTGAATCAAATATGTTACTTGTAAGACTCTGACTACGACTGACTAAGTAGCCTACCGACTCAGTGTGTCTGTGTGCATGTGCCTGTAATTCCTATAATCAAATAACTGAAACAAAAATCTCTATTTAGGCTTGTTGATTACATGTACAAGCATATTTGTGCACAAGCTTTGAAGCAAACTTTTGAAATGACTTCCAGATAACTTCAATTCAACGAGTTAGCTTGAATACCATCAATTTTAACTTACAGCAATCATGAATCATTACGTATTGAATTTGATATGAGTTCTCCAACTCTAAAATCATTTTTCGAATAGGACGACTTGAAATGCGAGAGAGGAGCTCCTATTCGTGCTGAACACTACAAAGATTCAATTGCCTTGCTTTTTAAAAACAATTGATAATATAATTCAATTTTTTAATAATCGGATGCGTTAGCATGTGTTATCTGTTCTAGAATTCAGATTAAAAATAATCATAATATACAACATGAATTGAATTGGCGCCAAGATTGCAGCTAAACTTAACAGATATGAAAGCATAATAGAGGCCAATAGATAACTCAACATCATTACGAAATTCAAACTCAATAATGAACGATTGTGAAAATTAACTTCATAAACAAATACACAGCCACATAATTTCTCGTGAATCGGTGATTGCGTTTTTTAAAAATTGTTTGTCGGAAGCTTTTTCGTACTCGAAGTCTATGTGCATTGCAGATGAAAAAAATCACTAATCATCTTTTGCTACAATCTCTTTCGCTGGAATTTGTTCCTATTTAGTCTCATGCGTAATGCAGAATTTTAAGAGCGCAATTGAATAATGAAAATTCAGGCAAGCAAACACATAATGAACATTGTAGAGCAAAAGGATTACGTTCATTTTTCTCAAAGTGATTAGAATTGCTATTATAAGGCTCACAGCAACATTTTGAGTTCATAATAATCTTTGTCAAAGTTCTGAATTTGGAAAATTATATGAATTCAACTATATTCAAGTTTCAAAAATAAAGCTTCAATTTACATTGATTTGCCGTCCTCTTGCTGACGCTTATTACGATAATGCATTTTATTGACAATGAAACGTAACGCTAATTCTTTTGTCTTCTAGCAGGATTTCATAAATTATTAATGATGTAGACGTTATTAAAGGATTAGTGCTATTAAGCTTGTAGACGATCATTAAATTCTGCTCAATAATGCACTTTTTAATTAATGCGAATTTTACACTGACAAAATAGATTTCACTTGACGCTGTCCAATGTCCACTGAACAGATAGTTTCCCTTCTAACCTAATTTCACGACAACAACTTACTACTTGAGAATTATGGATAAATTGAATGCGTGCAACAGAACTTTAGAAAGTTCAATGGAACTTCTCCCGACTTGACGTAATGGTTTTTGTAAGCAGAATAATTGTTGAAAGTAGCATTCTCATAAAAATAGGCAGAATCTTTTTGAATGGAGCGATGATGTGAGAAGAACGGTGCTAGCGATTTCCTTGATAATGAGAAGCCTTATTTTCAAAGAAATTTATGAAACCACCTTTAAAACATTGGGGTATTATGTTATTATTATTGATCTACTCAATTGTGTTGTAAACGTAGGTCATGGCAGTATACTGTAAGAACATGTGTATATCAAGAGAAACTCCTTCAATATATGAATTCTAACTTATTGTCTCTGTTCTTTAGGGGAATGGAAAGGAACAACAATTTTCAAATTCTACAAGTTTAGGACCAATGGAAAAATTGACTTCAAAGTGATAACAAAGGAATCATCGTGGAAGACCCTTAGGAAGTCTTCTTTGTGCAGTATGATAGACATCAGCGTCATTTATGTTGTGAGGTCTCCTATAGTGCGTCTTCTAAAAGTTTTCGGATTAAGTGCAATAACATCGCCATGGGTGCATAAAAGATATTTATGGGCTACATTGAGATCATAGGCAAGCAAAAAAAATTTCAAAACAGGAGCTTATGATTCAAATTTCATTGACTTACTAAACCACATATGTAAAGGCACAAAGCCAGAACAACAGTGAGCAGTATGTATAAAAGAATTATTTCCTAAGCATGAAAACTTCTGCTGAAAATTACTTAACCACTTGGAGAATGAAACGACAGTGGAATGACCCAAAAACAGGATGCGGCATAAAAATGTGACAAAATTTTAGTGGAACATGGCTTTCTAATTGTCCAACAGAAATGAGCAAATAAGGTCTCATTTTGAAGTCAACACACATCTCTATTACCACAACAAATACTGCAATGATTGCACATGAGGACAAGAGTGTAGTATACACGCAAAATATGAGAACTCGAAAGCTAAGAAACTAGATAAAAAGAACAACGACTGAATAGAAAAGTTGCTTTCAACTCTTCACTTCATTTCAAGGCCGTTGACGAGAAAAATTTCAATCGAGAAAAAATTCTCACTCAATCATTGCAACATTAAGAACATGTAAATGTAGCATAATTTAACAGTACTTACACGTATGTTTTATAACACAAATATTGCGAACTGTTCTTTAAACAGTTAAAAAATGATTGCTGGGAACTTATACATGTACATGTAATTGAAACCCCACTTTGTCAATGATGCAGTTTCAAGAATCCTATATTCTAGCCTGCATGAATTTTGGAAGCATTGTGTATTCCTCAGCCTATTTACAGTAAAATTATTCCAAATCTTGAATAATTTCACCACAAGGGATAGTTTACATGTACGAGCATGTAGCACGTGGAGCTTAAAGATGCAATGAATAATAGTCCGGCAGCCAGAATGAGTTTCTGCAGGGAACGAGGCCGATGGTGAGACTTTCACAGAATGATGTACACCATATGCCTACTTCGAATCGGCACGTCTGCCGAGTTCTAGTGAGTTCCTCTTCTTGTCAAACAGGATGAAAGAAAAACAATGTAAATCCAATGGGACGCAGATTGCAGTTTTTGGCTAAAGTGATATTTTGAATGTTTTCTCTGATTAAACGAAAAGTACTAAGCCCAGAGTCATAATTTTCGGAATGGAATGTCTTCAGACCATTTCCTTTCATGTTCATGCACCCTTGTCTGTATAGCTAAACGCATTTAGATTTGGCGAGCCTCTTAATGTCTGCAAACACAAAAATGTTTAGCAACTTTATCCTTATTCAACCACATTCTCACATGCATTGCCGATTAGATGCATGATAAAAGCAATGCACATCATAGGAAATGACCTCAAGACATTCCATTCCGAAAATTATGACTCTGGGCTTAGTACTTTTCGTTTAATCAGAGAAAACATTCAAAATATCACTTTAGCCAAAAACTGCAATCTGCGTCCCATTGGATTTACATTGTTTTTCTTTCATCCTGTTTGACATGAAGAGGAACTCACTAGAACTCGGCAGACGTGCCGATTCGAAGTAGGCATATGGTGTACATCATTCTGTGAAAGTCTCACCATCGGCCTCGTTCCCTGCAGAAACTCGTTCTGGCTGCCGGACTATAATGGATTTCAATGCAACCTGAGGGCCTACTACCCGGACATTTGACATTGGATCGTGGATAATAAGATAAGTTAACTGCAGGCGATAAATGTTGATTGACGCTGTACAGGGACACATGATGTAATGAAAACTTAATAAGCTTGGAGAGCTGATTGTTCCAGATTCCTATACATCAGCTCTCGGTCATCAATGGACGACGTAATGAGAAGCCGGCCGGCCGATCTGTCGGTTCCAATTCTGCTATGCACATACTCGCAGCTTTGAACTTAAAAATTAAAGTTAATTATCATTGCCTACTCAATACAGTTTTCAGTAATCATCATTTCAGTCACCGAAATATCTCTTTCAGAGCTATTCAAGCTTCCGAAGACTTGCTTGCATGTGGAAGTGACTCTATATAAAAAAATGATTTCAATGTCAGTGTCAAATGAATAGCTATAACTTTGTTCTAAAGCATGAGCAAGATATGAGTATATACTATGTGTGAACTAAAAGATTCGAAATCGCGTCCGCATTTGTTCATGTTTAGCAAGATATTGTCTTTGATGTTTACCGACTCCACTGGGATGTGCAGTGAAGAAATTACTGAGCTTGTGAAATTTTATAACATAAGCAAAAAGCGTCAGAGGAAACGGCACATTGAATATGAATTTCAGAATCGACGACACCTTTCGTTTCTGTCGTCAGTAACAAATAGGAACTAAATGCATGTACAGTTTCAACCAAGAAGCTTTAATTATAGCCTGAGCTGTGGAGTCAGACTCTAAATCTAGACTTATGGAGCACGAGGGAACCATTTGAGTTTAGCTGGACATTTTCATCGAGTCCTCGTCCAACTTTTCTCGATAAAAATTTTCTGGTCATTGTTAGGTCATCATTTAAGACTACTCGCACCAACAGCGAAACACATGTATCGAAAGTACTTTTTCACCGTGGAAGTGATCAATCACTGGAATGAACTATCTGCCGATGAAGTGAATGATAAAACTCTAAATGAATTCAAGAAATCAGTGACTTCTTATTTGCAACGCAAAGATATTTGGTGACTACATGTATCGACACTCAAGCGTCATTTATGTTTCTTTTAAAGCATAAAATGCACGATTAGTTCTGCCCATTCAGAGCTTCAAATTTGCTGTAATTTGATTCTGTGTAGATGAATGCATATGTAATGAATTTTCAGCAAATAAATATTATTATTATTATTATTAGGTCTGCAAAGTATCATTAGCTTAAAAAGTATGTCTCCATGTGCAGAGATACACGTACATAAATGCCATCAGTAGTAGTCGAAATTGAGCATCACATTAATGAATAAAACGCACCAAATCCTTTTCAGAAACGATTTTACAATTTAATTTGTATACAATAATCGCTATATGCATTCAACCAGTGTTAGAATCCATGCATGGCTTTAGACAAAATTGATTAAAATTAAAATTTTAAAGCTTCATTAAAAAATCTGTCGACTTCATATTTAAGCATTCATATTTTGTTCTTCATATTTGAAGAATACTGGTTTCAACTTCAGTGAATCAATATCAGATATTGTACAATCTGTCAAAAAATGTAGATTAATATCCAAGAAAATTCAGGAATTGCAAATAGCAGACCTTCTACATCCCTGCAGTTTCGTTGAAGCAAATGTCCGACCCAGTGAACAAACTATTTCTTGCAGCGTCTTCACATTCTGCTCTCAAATTGCTCCATCATTTATCTTTAGCTCTCTGGCACAAAAGCTATGAGGACATACATAATGAAGTGCTGGCCGGTCACTCACTGTTGTCGATAGACGTAAACTTAGGACATTTTAAAACTTCCTATTGATAATAGGGGCAAAAACACTTCTGTCCATCTCTAGACAGAGCTCCTCTGCGTTTTATACAACAATAACATGCAAAAATGTTAATTCATCAGTGCATCGTTGCGGAGGTGTTGATTTTCGTTTCTTGTGTTTCCAACAGAATTCTGAGGAATGTCAGTCATATTCAGGTGGATAAACTTGACAATATATAAGCAACATGAGATTTACATCGCGTGTTGCGTGTTCACACAGAATGCCTTGCTTAGATATATTGGAAGCAACTGCACAAAAAATATTGCTCCCATCAGACAAAAAAGAAGCAAAGAACCAATGAAGTTCATGTTCGACTTTGAATGAATATCGTGAACTTAAATGTAGAATATTCTGAAAGATCAGTCATTAATGGTAAATTACTGAACGCGGATAAGTGACGTAATCAGCAGATAGCAGCGATGAACAATTTTAGCACATAGATTAGCGGCTTTAACATGCATGTACAGGGTGGATACCATTCCTTGTCCGATTTCTATTATATGAATAATGAAATGTCTTAATCAAATCCAATGCTTATACAGATTGTTTCATAAAAAATGGATCACCCTTAAACATCGCCTTAACTTCAACTTTGTCTAACTCCACCAAACTTGAACGAATTTCTCTGAAATGTGGAAGATATGTCAGTTGTGCTTACTAATATCATTGTTGGAAATTTCAAGCATGAATATTGAGTTGTTTTCATGTTATAGATAAAAAAGTAGTAGATAATTTGATCTTCATTTAACAATGTTACACAAAATCATACCTCACTCTTACAAAATTACATTTGTTTCCTTTGTTATGTAATATGTTGTTCTACAAGCCAAAAGCTATCAAGCAAAACAAAAATAAAGAAAATCGGTCAATCAGAGCCAGTATAGCACCATTATTCATCAACAATAATGTAATTGCTACATGTGATTAACTGGACTTCATGTTCCATACCTTCCTGACTTCGTTGCGGTGGTGTTGGCAGAACTCCTGATTGCTTTCAGCTAGAAATCTATCTCTTACCGGTTGAAAACAATACAAAGCACAAATGAACAATAACGAGATCGCATTCACAAGAGGCAAAGTGTCGTAAAGAGGGCTCTGGCCGTCCACGCAAAACATCCAAACGTAGAGACCGCCTAATTTTGAGATTTGTTAAAGTTGATCCAAGTCTCTCGTTAACTGAGATGGCTGCACTAGACTCGTCTATTTCTAAGTACACTATTCGTAGAAGACTTATTGAGTCGAATTTCAAGAGCTGTAAGAGGCCATCTCAGATCGAATTATCAGATCAGCATACAAAAAGACGTCTCAGATGGGCAATGAGTCATTGTCACTGGCGAAATCAACGGGATCGGGTTGTCGGGTCTGATGAGGCATCAGTCCATCTGAAGGATAGTGATGGTCGATTGAGATTATGGATAAAATCTGATCAGGAAATTCCGAGACATTTACATCGTCCCCGGGTACAAGGTGGTGCGACTCTACTGATTTGGGCTGGCATTTGGACCAATGGTCGCTCTGAACTTCACATACAGCAAGGAACCATGAATTCTGAACGCTATATGAATGTTTTACGAATGAACATTGGCCAAATGACAGATCAACTTGGTGATCCATCGACTTGGTTATTTATGGATGATAATGCTACGTGTCACAGGAGTAGTAGAGTCAACTTATGCAAGTCTCAATTAGGGCTTAGGACATCATCTTGGCCAGCTCGTTCTCCTGATCTGAATCCCATAGAAAATGTATGGAGTATTCTAAAACGTAACGTTCGTCGTTCACTGCTACTAGTCCGGCAGCCAGAACGAGTTTCTGCAGGGAACGAGGCCGAAAGTGAGACTTTCACAGAATGATGTGCACCCTATGCCTTCCACAAATCGGCACGTCTGCCGAGTTCTAGTGAGTTCTTCTTCTTGTCAGACAGGATCAAAGAAAAACAAATGTAAATCCAATGGGACGCAGATTGCAGCTTTTGGCTAAAGTGAAATTTTGTATGTTTTCTCTGATTTAAGAAAAGGTACTAAACCTAGAGTCATAATTTTTGGCATGGAATATCTTCAGGTCATTCCCATGATGTGCATGTGCTTTGATCATGCATCTAATCGGCTATGTATGTGAGAATGTGGTTGAATGTGGATAAAAATGCTCAAAATGTTTGTGTTTGCTGACATAAAGAGGCTCGCCAAATCTAAATGCGTTTCGCTATATAGACAGGGGTGCATGAAAATGAAAGGAAATGATCTGAAGACGTTCCATGCCAAAAATTATGACTCTAGGTTTAGTACCTTTTCGTTTAATCAGAGAAAACATACAAAATTTCACCTTAGCCAAAAGTTGCAATCTGTGTCCCATTGGATTTACATTTGTTTTTCTTTGATCCTGTCTGACAAGAAGAAGAACTCACTAGAACTCGGCAGACGTGCCGATTTGTGGAAGGCATAGGGTGCACATCATTCTGTGAAAGTCTCACTTTCGGCCTCGTTCCCTGCAGAAACTCGTTCTGGCTGCCGGACTATACCTACAGATGGCGTATCACGACTTACGTCACTGCTAAAAAGAGAGTGGAGAAAGTTGGATCAGTCAAAAATCAAAGATATCATCGAATCGATGTCTAGACGAATTGGTAATGTCATTGACAATAAGGGTAGGGCCACAAAATATTAGCTTCTTAAGAACCGTTACTGTATCATAGCTTATCAGATTATATAAGGACATTTAAATATATTAGGGACATGAAATAACATGAAAAATGCTTTCTGTATCATACTTATGTTGTATTTAGTCAAATTTTAGGATGATCCACTTTTTATGAAACGTACTTTGCATAAGATTTTTTTACACTACATGTTTACACTTAAATTTGAAATTTCTAGCGGTTCGCAATCATCCGATGATGTTTGCGGTGTCAAATTCTATTAAAGTTATTCAATATTTCAAATCGCACGTACGAGTTTATTACATACGCCGCTCAATACAGGTACTTCACTTTTATGACGAAATGGAAAACGTCGAATGAAATGTTAGACTGGTTGCTTACTGCATAACTTAAGGAAACAACGAACAAGCAAGACGGCGCTACTTTGAGGAATTTGGAGAAGAAGCACCTGATGGAAGAACAATCAGACGCTGATCCGACAAGCTTCTCAATACCGGCTCCATCTTACCTCGATCCAGCTCAAGAAATCGTACTTCTCGCGTATTGAATGAGAGGAAGGATCCGATCGTGAACGCCATTATGGACAACCCTCGTACATCACAACGAGTGATCGCAAAGGATGTCGGAGCTTCACATAGGACAGTCGGGAAAACTCTGAAGGAGAATGGATATAAACCGTACAAGGTTCATCAGATGCAACAAATTTTCGACCATGACGAAGAGGCAAGACTTGTTTTTTGTCAAATCATCTTTCGAAAGAACAGTGAAGATAGTTCACGGTCTAACAAAATCATCTTCTTCGATGAGTGCACATTCAACATGTCCGGTCGAGTAAATCATCACAATGATTTCTACTACGCGACAGACAGTCCTCATGTTTATGACGAGGTACCCATAAGATCAAAGGGCCTGACCGCATTCGTCGCGATATCATTTAATTGCAATATAGCAGTGGACATCAGTGAAGAAACCATGGCAAGTGATCGCTACTGTGACATTCTGACCAGGAAAGTGTTCCCTGTTCTTGCTCGCCGGCCTCTGCTTTTCAACAAGATGGCGCTCCACCCTATTTTAGTACCCAGACAAGGACCTTGCTTAACGATCGGTCGAACAACCGATGGAATGGAAGGGGTGGTCAAATTCCATGGCCCGCCAGATCTCCCGACCTCGCCACCTGCGATTTCTTTCTGTGGGGTAATGTCCAGAATAAAGTGTATTCTTCGAAAGCAATGAGCAATTCAAACTGC
The DNA here is from genome assembly GCA_907163375.1 of Prostheceraeus crozeri. Lineage (NCBI taxonomy): Eukaryota > Metazoa > Platyhelminthes > Polycladida > Euryleptidae > Prostheceraeus > Prostheceraeus crozeri. Next base: position 38,734 of record CAJQUW010005989.1, on the reverse strand, counting down.
AAATTGAAAAGGAACATGAGGACATTCCTATATCCATGATAAGAAAATCATATAGAAATTTCATTCATCGATGTGAACATTGTGTGGAACAAAATGGCGGTCTTTTTGAAAATTCATTGTAAGTATATTATTTTGTCATGATTTTTCTGATACCTATGATACATGTTGGTTTGCTAAATACAATTAATATTAACTGGAAAACTTGTCGTTTTTTCTGAAAATATATCGGACAAGATATGGTATCCACCCTGTATTTGATAACATCACTGTGACCAGCGCTCACTTCGAATAACGCAGTAATATCAATTCTTTTGCAAAAGTCTTGTTTCTGTGTTTCATTTTGAGGTTGAACATGAATGTAATGATTATTGTAAGTAGCATTTAAAGGTAGACTCAACTTTATAAATAAGTGAATGATTTTTATTCTAGAAAAAATCTCAAATCAAATCAGTAAATCAGTGGAGCCAGCCACCGTCAAAACCCGGCCGGCTTCAACCCTGGTTGTTACATTGCGGCGCAATATGTTCTCCAAATAAAGACATTTTATAAATCACGAAATCATTAGACTAATCAGGTAATACAATATGTTGAACCCTTATTCTATCATTCGAGCCTGTATACATAAAAGGAACCAATCCTAATGAATATTAAGACAATTCACCAATAAAATATTAGCACTGTGTCTTGCCTTGCATTGAAGACGAGACCAATATTTCGACCGGGTAGCAATAATAGGCTGCGAATACACATAATGCCAACTGTATGCCTATATTCAAAATGTATGCAGGCCTACACAACCCACAGCTGTACGCTGAGATTCAATACTATCAATTCAAGGGTATGCTTATATTCATGAATAGTCCATGAAGTACTGACATTTTCTTCCTAAATTCAAGCATCAGCTTCTTATCATTTTAAATTGTAGATTGTCACCCAACATATTAAAACAGCAGTTCTTGGCCTGCAATTTCAGTCGTCTAGCAAGTTACGGAGCGCCGAATGTCGCAAAACTTCATCTGTTTAAGGATCTACAAATGCTCACAAGTTTGATGTACGTAATATAGTATTGATCTATCATTCATTTAATAACTCATCATGAGATTTGCAATTTTTGTGATCGTTATTGCACTTATAGGGCAAATATCTCCTACCGTACAGCAGGTATAAATACAATATTTTTGGGAGTGCCTCGCTTGGGTGATTTGCTTTTAAAGTCGGTGAAAGCATCATGTTGCACTTAGACAAGCACGATTTTCTGCCTACAAAAATGATTAAGATGTACAAAAATCGGTTGCATTGAAATGATTACAAAAACTCGATTAAGATGAGCGATGAGTCATTGCAATATGCGATATCAATGGAATCCAATCGTTTGGTCAGATTCAGTCTCACAGTTAGTGTGACTGAAAAATCATGAAAGCTTGGGTTAAATTTGACGAAAAAAAATTCCACGAAAAATTGATCAACATCTCATCGACAGCTTGAAAGAGTCAATTGAAAAGGGAATCGGTGAGGTTACTCACAAGTAGGATCGCAAAAAATTAGATAAAGACCAGGTTGTTAATTAATTTTGTTAATTATATTTTGCATTATTAGCCTATATTTCATAATACCTACATAGAATATATGCTGTATGATTAAGTATGAGGACCATTTGGCAAATTGACAATCACATGCTTATCCACCTTCCCACTAATGATATTTATCTAATCCAAGTTAAAAACACATCAATTTAAAGTATTTTTGATCCCATTTTTATGAAGCGCTCTAAAAATTAGCACTCTGAAAGTTAATGTTTTGATCTTCTTAATGGGATGAAAGATATCTGAAAAATTACTGTAATTAACGCTTCATTGCTAGAATCTGCTTAACATAGAGCTACTAATTACCAACTAGATGATAATTACTACATATTTAATGGCTCTATCTCGTCATGTTAGAGATAAAATTGAAAAAAGATGAAATAGCAAACTATTGAAATTGCACTAGAAGATTTTGACATCAAACCGAAAAGAATTTAGCCAAACCAACAACTGAATCATCAATAGAACTGTGAATCTAAAATTCATCCCCAGGAAGTAAGATTCGGACAAAAATTCCTCGAGCTCTCATAGTCAAATTTTGCGGTGAGATCAAAGAGTTAAGCGTTATTAATTGACATGAATCAACTAGATATATAACACAAAACCAATAGCCATTGACATTCTTATTAGTCTTCATGATTACGAATGATTACTGTCAAAACTATAAGGACAAAAAATACAAAGATAATTCGCTTGTGCTAAACAGTGGCCTATTCCATGGAAGCATGAGAAAAATTACTACTCGATAAATGATGCGCGGAGATGAATGTGACATTTTTTGATACCTACACTATTCGATATTTTAAAAAATACGATAGTTTTTGAAGTGCTTAAATAAAGTAAGCAATTCATTATCCAAATTTTAGAATGAAAATGCTAAAAATTTCTGAAAGAGCTGTGCTGTTGTAGAATAAAGTTGTTTGAGCAATTATATCGCGTTGGATTTACATATGTTTTGATTTCAAATTTGCATGCTTGTCAAATGCTTCAGGGAAAGTCATACCAAACTGACATTGATTAAAATTCAAATACAGTCCAATCTGCTGAACATCACCAATGAGAATTCAGAAAGACGTGATAACGATCGGGTCATGAAATTAACCAAACATGCCATTATGGCACATAGAATAACTAAATTTAATGAAGTGAACGTTTGCTATGACCGAGGCCGCGCATAGACTTCGTAGTAGAAAAACGCCAATTCCGCGGGCAGAAATTTCGTCAGAGAATGAATTCCACCGTCGGTAGAAAATGCGTGGCGATGCACATGCATTATATATACTACAGTAGGCTCTAAGCTATACAACAATTCATGGCAACAACTTAATTACTTTAGTTTAATTAGGTGTCAACAATTTACATGCCTCATTTAAATAATGTACACTGCATCACTGAATTTCAGAAAAAGTAAATCTTATATTAGTGGTTTCGGTGTTGGTGTATGCGTCGTCTGTGTGTGTAGGTCTTAATGCCCAACTCTTTGGACATCTAGAGCAGGTACAAAAGAGGTCACACAAGATTATCTGTGGGATATCATTATCTTGCCGTTGCGATTTGCTTCCTTTCATCAAGTGCATGCGCCTGGAGCAAGCAAAGAATTTATTGCTTAAGGCTGACCAATGCTTAAGTCATCCGTTGCATGGACTTGTGCCGAATCGCCTTACAAGAACTGGGTTGTTGAGTCAACCAATAGCAATAACTACGCGTCGATCTGAATTGTTCTTCCCATTTGTGTGCAAGTTACTTAACTTTGATTAGTTTCTGTGTAAATGTATATTTCTGTGCCTTTAATTTACATTATGTACTTATTGATTACTTTTCGTATTCTGTAAAGACTTACCATGTTTTCGATTTTCATTATCAAGAATATATAGGGCTACGCTTCTTACTTACTTACTTTATATAAGCTTATCGTGTTGGATTTTCAGTTTTAGACATTTGCGAATGTTCGGTATATTGAAAGTAGACTTATCCATTACAATAAATCATGTCGCATGTTTACAGGTACCTATATGCAATGTGTGGTAGGTAGAGTGGCAACTCAAAAAGAATGTTGACATACAATGAAAATATTTCAAATATGATATTTTTATATCATATTTCATATTATAATATATGAAAATATATTTATTTAATAACACCAGAACTGCGTCAAGTACCAATAACATCGTGACAAATATTCAACTACATTAAGGAGTCAGACAATCCCAAATAGTACCTGCCGCAACGAAGAAGACGCTATGAAACCAGTTGACCAATCAATCAATGACAATGCTGGCATCAAAGAGTCTTTTTTATCTGATAGCCACCGACTTAGTCCACATTTTTTGAAGAAGCGAGAAAAGATGGTTCATTTTTTTGGTAAATGTGAATTATCCAATGCATCTTAAATGATAAATGGGAAAGATCATCAGCTTTTTGATATACAGGATGAAAAAGGGAAACTTTTATTATCCAAAACTTGATAGGACTTTAAGAATCGGGTGAATTTGATACATATTCCACATTATACTGAAACATGCGCAATATTCAATAAGCTACAGTTGATTGAATTTCAATTAATGTTTAAGGATTAGGCCTATCAGAATTTTATGATTCAATCTGGACAACGCATTAGTACAAAGGAAGCAATAATGGAGGAGGAGGAGTGAATGACGATACCTGTCGAAAACGTGAATTAAAACTCCTGAAGAATCGTGAGGCCGCACGAGAATGTCGACGGAAAAAGAAAGAATATTAGCTTTATAGAACAAAGCAAATATATATATATTTATAAATCAACAGAATAGGGGTTGTTTGACTTCTGAAAAAATGGCTACAAAACTATATGATTAGAAAACGACGACAAAACGGCACCAACAAACTAGAAATACAATACGGATTACTTCTATACCAAAAAATACGAAAAACGATAACGTAAAACTAATGTAACAAAGAAAATTCGACAAGTGACATAAGCTATTGACAATGCGACCGCTTTGCTGTCGTTTTCTAGTCATTTAGTTTTTAGTAGACATTTTTTCAGAAGTCAGACAACCCCTATTCTGTTGACTTTAGTGAGCAAACTTCAGTGTCCTTGTGAAGCAGTAGTATCACGCCAACCGTCCAAATACTTTCTATTCAAGATTGTATTGGGTTGCTTCCTCTAAATCTGTGAAAGTTCTCTGCCATGATATGAAAAATGTCACAGGGCAATATTTTTATCCTGCCCTACTGGGAGGGAAGATAAATTTTCATAGAAATATTCGCATTATCACATTGGTTTTTAGACATTTACCATAGATTTTGACAATCCAGTGGGCAAGATAATTATAGAAATCCTTGTCCGCTTCACGGCCTCGCATTTCTACATTTTCTTGCCCTTCTGGCTTCATAGAATACCTATTCTCAAATACATAGACAATAGGTAAAGATATCTGACTCTTCTAACCATAGAATTAGACAGGTCGTCTCTTCTTCTGTTTGATTAGAAAGGAAACATTGGAACATGTAACGTTAATGAAATGGCACAAACTGTTGACACAATACCATAGCAGTCGAACAATGAGCAGCCAGTTCAACATTAAACACACCAAATTGTGTGAAGTTTCAATGACTGTTATCAATCGAATCACACAGTAAAGAGACACAGTCGATGTCAAGTTCTACAGAGAAGTTGGTGAGGGTTTTTCGTGCGCCTGCTAACTTTTTTAATAATGATCAGAGGGCATTAATCGAGAAAACCTTTGCGCAATGATCTGAATTCTTCAAATCTGACGGAATCTTGTCGATCGGAGCATTTTAAAGGAATTCAGAGCAATTCGCAAGCGGCGCACGACTATTTTTTCTATCTCTGCAAGGTACTAAAAATTTCTTTTTGCCCACTTATTAAGGTCCTGCATGTGCCATCGTTTTGAATCAGTTTGCACTTCTAGCAAAGTGACAAGCTTAAACAATCTAATTCTATGCTTCCAACCTTGTCATGTTATAGTGTTGTGCACAGAAATCTGATCTTTCCCTCAGCTTTTGAGTTAACACAGAATGATCATGTCACAGCTGATATCTCCGAACAATCCAAGCAATCAATGATGTGAAGTATGCAAAGATTTTGTATCTGAATTGGACATTCACCTAGCCTGTGAAACGTGTGATGTTTTTTCATTCACATTGTATAAATTTGCCATCGTATTAGTTCATCAAGTACCTGAAAAATAAACGCAAATTTAGATGTGAAACTTGTATGTATAATAACTATCCCACAGACAAAACAAAACGAAACATATTGACTCACACAAAAGCAAACAGAATCAGGGAAAACAAAATTTGAAACTGAAATCGAAAACTAAAAGAAAAACATCAGCACGAAAGGGAAGACTTACTGAAATCGTTAAAGACATATGAACTTAAAATGAAGAAAAATGATGCAGAAATCAGATAACTAAAAGCCGAAATTATCCAGTCACTGTTGTCGAAAATTGATGCGAGAAGGATAGAAGCAAACAAAAAGGAAGACAATGAAGATGATGAAAGCGAGGAGTCCGACGAAGAAGATACAGCGGAAGAAGACGATGATCAAGAGAAGATCAAGAATATTTCTTAAAGAGAATCAATATGAAAATGAATCATATCAGAAATTATATCAGGAAAATTCAAGCACCGGTAGCTGCGATACATGAAGATCGATTCAGAGCGGTGCAAGTAAGCCCACCAAATGCACGTTATCCTAAATTCTTACCGGCAAATGCTTCACCCAGACAAACAAGCTCAAGAAATAGAACAACGACAAAAACGAAGCAGAGCAGCAAGCACATCAACAAGAAGCTCAGCATGCGCATCAACAAGAGTATACACAGAGAAATTAAGGTCGAATTCTTGCGATATGAGTCATGTTATATATATATGGAAGACGTGGCAACCTTTCCTGGAATTGCTGGTTCAACATCAACCACTATGCAAGACCACACCGAAGAATACACCCGCAACAATGCGGAAGACCAATACAGCATGTACAAGTGAAAGCAGATACCCAATGTATTCATTCCATGAGTGACGAACATGCGACAGCAGCAATATTACAATAGAAATCACCGAAGAGAACATGATCAATTTCCTGATAAAAGAATCAGACCACAATCACCAAATCAGCATGAGCAAAGGAACAATCATTACAGAACAGATATCAACAACTACATAAATCACTCAATACGCTATGACTACAATGAAAATCGATATCTTTGATGAACTAAAGGAAGGAGAGGATGAAGTATTGACTGTTGTGAAAAAGCAGAGGAAACATATGGAAATAGAGTATGTAATTGTATAAACATTAATGGATTGAATAGCGATAAAATTAAAAATGATTATTTCCGATATTCAGAGGGCTAATATGAGATGTTTAACAGAGACACATTTTAGTGATACTGAAGATCAACCAGTGTTAGAAAATTGTTACGGTTTTCATACGACAAACAAAAACCATGTTAGTCGCGGAAGAAATATAAAAGGCGTTACCGTTTATATAAAAGAAAGTGATAATATTTCTCTGCTTAAAGAGCGAGGAAATCTTCAAATACGGTACTCAAATTAAACAGCATGTATTGGGATTATTTAGAAGATATATTCTTGATAATTTGTTATGTGGATGATCGTGATTCAAAATGCAAAGAACGAGAAATATAAGAAAATATTAAACAATACATAATGCAATTTAAAATGAAAGAAATTATAATGATAAGAGATTTTAATGGTCGAATTGGAATGAATCAAATCATTCAAATTATACACTTTCAGATAGAAAATTGGAAGAACTATTAATAAATGCAATGGGAAAAGATTTAATTAATTTCTGAAAAGAAATTTCTCTTATAATTGTCAATGGCAGATAAGAAAATCATTCTGAAGGTATGCTCTCACTATAGAAATCAAAATAATGAGATACGCAAATCCCTGATTGACTACCTTCTACCATCAGAATTAATGGTAAATTATCTTATTTCTTTCAATATGATGCAGCTAGTAATTTATACGGACCACTCTCCAATGCAAATAAAATTCCTAATTGAATTAAAATCAGAATTTGAAGAACTAGAGCAGTCGTCAATCAAAATTACATCTTGTTAAATGGATAAAGCCGTGTAATTGGGAAAATGATACGGTTTTTGATCACGACATGTTTACAAGAAAGTCTTAAGACTTGAATAATCAGATTCTGGAAAAGGATTTATAAGTTGGCAATGTTTATAACACATTATGCCAAATTAACTCACTTTGCATAAGAACTAATAGAAAGCCAATTCGGAAAATTGTTCTCTCTAGCGAAACACGAACATTAAGAAAGCATCATAGGAAAAATGTTTCTCGGTGGAAAAAGTTCCCTACAACTGAAAACTTAAATCGACTATCGGAGAGTAAAAGGAGCCTGAATACCAAAAAGGTAAAAGCAGACAGAAGAAAGGAAAAGAAAAATAGACTGATGGGAATAAAAAATGCACGGGAAAACAATGATCATAAAAGATATTGGCAACTGATTGATGAACTGTAGTAATCAATGATCTCAAGTTATCAAGCAATACGTGCTTATCCTCTATTTGTATGCCAAAAATGTTGCAATGACAGAAGTACATTGATAATCTTGATGATAGAATTACAAAATGCGAAATAAGAAATGCTGTTAGAGAATCAGAGCTAGATAAAACAAGTGGACCAGACAGAATTGTTTATGAAACATTGAATTTGAGTGAAGAAGAAACAATTGAGACTCTTGAAACACTGTATAATTATGTATTTAACTATGCTGATGAAATTCCCTGGAGCAGTAGCTGGATTACGCCTATATTTAAAAAAGGAAAGAGAAATGATCCAAGTTTATACAGATTTATCCTGTATAGAATAGATAATGACAAAAATTACAAATATTAGACTTGACGATTGGTTAATAAAGAATGAAGTGATAGAAAATATCCAAACCTCCTTCAAAAAAGGAAGCTCCTTTTGGATAGCATGTTGATTATTAAGAAATTAGGCAAGTTTATAAAAATGTAAAGCGTCCACTGTTTTTATGTTTCGTAGATTTGTCAAAGGCATTTGATTCCATTCCTAAAAACAAATTAATTGATAAATTGCGACGATTGATTCCCAAATGCAAAAAGAATACAAAGTATCATATAGTGAAACGCAATCCTTTAAACTTCAAAATGGAATTCCACAAGAAGACGTCCTATCGCCAACCCTATTTAGTATTTATATAAATGATTTCCTTGATATCTTAAATGCCAGTAAAGACGACATTGATTCTGCTCGGTTTTTTTATTTGGAGATGTCATCACTCATACAGTATATGCGGATGACATACTTTTAATGAGTGAGAGCATCCGAGGTTTTAATCGTCAGTTTAAAATACTTTGTAAATTTTGTGCAGAAAATGGCCTCAATATATATTATGAAAAAACCAAAATCATGACTCAAAGTTACACAAATATAGAGAAATTTGAAGTTGGTCTCAATGACAGGCAGATATCAATTGAAGTGGTTGATAAATATGAGCATTTAGGAATGTGGATATCGAAAAATAATAGACATCATTTGGAACAGTAGATGGCTAAAGGTAAACAAGCAGCTTATCTCACGGCTAAACAGCTTACATAATTTGGTCAAGTTTCTGGAGAAATTTGGAAAAAAACCTTTGAAATGTTTGCACTGTCTATAATGAAATAGTGTGCATAAGTTTGTTTTTTAATAATCTTAAGAGTTCGGATCAGATTCAATACCAGTTTTATAAAAGATACTATCTATTAAAACCTACTACACCAAATTATTGCTTAATCGGTGAATTTGGAATACATCCTATGGATTAGAGCCCGACGCCGATAATAAATTCATGGGCGGCGGCGAAGCCAGCAAAATCCATCGACGGCGGCGGCGCCGCCGGCGTATACCACGTATGCTAAAAATGATTAAATTTGATTAAAAAATTGCCTGAATAGGCTTATACCGTATCTTACAGGCCCACTCACCGAGTGCACATGCATGAAGCTACAGTTACGGTGTGTATATAGGCCTATAATAAACCTAACATTTTTGTGTATATCAATTTTTTCATATAATCGTTTAGGATGGCTAGCCTAATGTCTACTCGTACGTACCGTAATAGGTTTACATGTATACTAATATGTAAAAGCTTTTTACTAAATTTATAATACATCACTCCTTCTTCTCGAGAACCACACTATCACCAACCACAATAGGCCTACATCAAAGGACAAAAGTTCTCGTTGGGACATTTATTCTAATGTGAGCTTTCGGGCACTTTCACCGGACCGGTCCTCAGGAAAAGGAAGTCTTGTTTCTATTGAAGTATTCATAGAAATTGATTCATGTACACATCGGCCAAGACAAAGACGAACTTGGAGAATTTATTTCTATGGAAGTATTGTAAGTTTATATTGACCATAGGCCTACGGGTAGATTTGAAGAGCATTTTTGTGCCTTATACTGTCTGACTTTTATCGATGTTTTAATCATGCTTAACACGAGTACCTTTTTACGATATTTTATCTGATTAAAATATTAGGTTAATATCATATCGTATGCCTACGGTATATCATTATACAAGTATGTTTGGTGGAATTAGTAGCTACGATAATTTACCGCCCATTATCCTTACTCGTCACAAATAGCTGAGAGATACCTCATGGCTGACCATTAACTAAAAACAAGTAAAAAAAACAACACGGCACACAAAAATAATATTGATCATGATTATGCGGTAATGGAACGTTTCTGTCTCTTGTTCTCAATTCACCGAAATATTTCCATACAAAAGATGACCGGGAACTATTGATAAGTTCTATACAGTACTGACTGAGCGCCATGACTGATCGCGTGATACTGAATCTTACAGATGGAGCACTGGACTATTGTTATCAGCGTGACCGTATCCTATTGGGAATTTGGCTATCGATCACACGTTTCCTCAGTCACGCAGCGCGCGCGCTAAAGGCTGACTCACATTGACACCGCCCACCGCAACGGTTTAACCATTTTACATGACGTCAGTCACGTCACTCTCATTTTTCATCAGTCAATTTATCGGTTGAACGGGAAGATTTGATCGATATCACCGTTTTATCAGTCCCTGGCGCGGCATTAGAAATTCATTCTAATTCTCAGCGGCAAAGCGTCTATAAAGATTGAAGTACGAGTACATGTACTTAAATTACTGGCTGCTATCATTCTCCGCGAATCATGATGAAATGAATGTGTTAGACTCAGCGAAGCTATCAATGTTTTATTGCCATGAAAGTGCCCCTTTTCTTTACCACTTGATCGTCGCGGTGGACGGTGTCAATGTAAACTCGCCTTAACAGTCGATCTTTCTGTTCTATGTAGGTTCTACCTACAATGTCACTTGTCGCATGTTCGTATGACATTTGCCCCATCGAAAATTGCAACATTCTGTTTTGAAAAGTCCTACTTAAATTAAATCACAATATGAACGTTATACGCCGATGGAAATCATCGGCGGCTGCGGCTCCGCCGGCGTGGCGTCGGGTTCTACTATGGATATTCATTTCTATAAAGCTTATATCTGTCTTTTGGATAAGAATAGTTACAAATAATAGAAATCAGGGATGCGGAATTTTGATAGGACTCCGACTCCGGGTGGCAAGCAGATATAGCCTAGTTTTTTGAAAAAACTGGTAACCTGCAGTTATCACGTTAATCACCCTCACGTTAATCGTGAGCCATCACATACACGATTAACGTTAGGGTAAGAGATAATGTTCTCAAACAAACTAATATTTCATTTTTGTCTCTGATGTGACCTTTGGTACGTAGGTGTGATCGAGGCAAGGAAGGCTTGTCTTCTCTACTAAATCACCGAGTGAAAAGACAATCCTTTTTCACTATCACGGTTCATTCCCTCAACTATTACAAGCTTTGCATGTACTGCTGTCTCCGTAATTTTGTTTGACGAAGAAAGTTGACATCAAGACAGTGACAGCTATGCACGAGAATAGATAATTTGTTTGTATTATATTCGGGTCTAGTTATAGACCGGAGTCCGGAGTCCTATCATTTGATAAGACTCCGACTCCGCACCCCTGATGGAAATGGCTTGATTAAGCAGGTATATAAAGCAATCTATCTCAATATGATTTCAAATGGACATGAGAGTAGTTAACATATGGTGTTAGAGAATAGACAGATTGCTTACAAAACTAAACCTATCAAAGCTATGGGATGAACAGCAAACGGATCATAAAAAATATACTTGAGAATTGCAAAAGACCGAGTATGTCAATATAATAGGGAAAATGGATATCTACAGCAAAAGAGAACCATTCTGGTCTGACTTATTTAGAGCTATGCCGGTTTGAGGCAAAGTAGGTTTATTTAAACACTTTGGTTTGAGGAAACCTTGAGATCATACCTGAATTTTGATATCGATTGCAATGATATAAATATAGTACTAAAATTTAGGACAAGAAATCATAAATTAGATTTTGTAACAGGCAGTTATGGAAATAGATTGCGATATGAAGAACGTCTGTGTGAACTTTGAAATGATTCAAAAGTGGATCATATTTCACTTCATGATAGAATGTTCATCATATACGGCAACAAAATGCAGCATTGTCATGTTATTGCGGCATGATAGTTGAATTTCATAAATTAATGAATGCCTTGACCTACAATCCATCTCAAGATTTCTTAAAAAAGCCAGCGAGTTGCGCATGGTCATAAAAGAAAGGATCAATCACTAGGAATCCGAAATCTAAATAAATGTTCAGCTATCAACTCCTCTCCTTCCTGATTTGTTAATTTTTTCAACAGCACTGACCGCACGCTGTACTGCACTGTATTCTATTCAAAATTATAATTTTGTTTTCCAATGTTTCTTGGAAATAAAAAACTTTTGACTTTTAGTATCACAACAACAAGATTTATATTTAATGAATTACTGAGCGAAAGATCAGTAGGATTGGGAAGATCCCTTAATACCAGGGCAAAAGGTGAGTTATTGGGCAATTAAGTGGAATTTGAACTTTTGACTTGAAGGTAGTACACCGGTAGAGCAGCTTTTCGTCCCCATATCATGCTTTACTGTCAGTGCCTGCTTGATTTGTGTATGAAGGGATTCGGATACAACGAAGCATGTGCGTAAGAAATTGCAATCCGGAATAAGATAGGTAATGTTCTTCTTCAGCATAATGATTTGAAATCACGATTTGATGAAGTAAAGATTAAAGATGTACATCGGATCAGAGAACCCGATCTGATTGCATCGGAACAATCCAAGTCCAATTCGACGTAGTTTTGCGGTAATTCGATCCGAAATAGACCGGAAATTCTGATTCAGAAAGTATTGAATCTAAGATTGTGACAGCAGGGTGTGTAGGCCTGCATTCATGCACTTCATGTGTGCTATGTGAAAATTCAGTACTGTCTGATGGCATAAGTTGACCGAATAATGTCTTGACGATCAAAGCCTTAGCCAACTGGTACAGAGACGCCAGCCACCGTCCCATACCTGACCGGCCGGTTTTCAATAAGTCGACCACCGACCGGCACGTTTTGAATACGCCGGTCGCCGGCCGGCGGTTTTGATGACGCCGGCCGTTTCCAACCCTTATACAAAATTTCTATGCCTGTTCTCGATGTATGTCACGTATTGAAATTATTGATACCTTCTAGAATCCTTCATTATAGTGTCTGTTGCATGATTGAGAGAGAATTTTCGAAAAAACATGAAGACATGATTTGAGTAAACACATTTTGAAACAACGCGTAGATTATCTCTGTACTCAAATACTTGAAGTCATATAATATGAAGAATTGGTGAAAAACATCTGCTATGAAATGATGCTTCAAGTATTTCTTTTATGTATTTCTTTGCAATACATTGCAATGTGAAAAGAAGCTGATTTTTCTCACAGTCGGATAAACACGCAATTTAGTTCTGAAGGTTCATGACAAAATCATGCAGCGATGTGGATTTCAAAATGACTATATTGACCTACCGATGTCAATTATGTCATAAGACTGATGATATTAGACTGGTTCTGAGTCATTTAGTAGAGTAATTGCAAGAAGGATAAATTAAATGGCGAATGATCGCAACCATTTCCTCTAAATAAATACAGAGCATTATGCGACATGGCGCTTAAATAGCCTACCAGCTGTAATAATAATGCAAACAGTATCCGAATTCTCGAAATGCATTTGGATATGGGTTGCTATTTTAGATATTTATGCGGTCTTACAGGTTAACGACCGTGGAGCTTGAGATGTGCAAGTATTAGGCACATCTAAAAGATGTCTCCAACTTTTTTCTGCATCAACCCTCGCCCCACTGCGGTTGCCCCCCCCCACGTTAGCGAATTTTTTTGAAAACCTTTTAAACCAAGCAAGCCATGGTCAACAGATTTCAACTAGCTTACTTTCTACGTATTATGCAACTTTCTACTGAAGAAAAATATATTTGGCACCACACTTTTGGTGTGATATCTAACTTAAAATTTGAATTTTTTGCAATATTTTGACTGATTTCGGTATATTCACTTCTAATGTATACTGCGGTGAACAATCAATTCCTGATGAAATAAGTTGAGATTACATAAAGGATTCCTCCTATCAACGTAGAGATAATCACAAATGCAAAGTTTTTTTAATTTGAAATTATGTGCTTATTAAGCTATCATGTTTGAAATTCGGAATTCAAATTTCAACGTTGAATTTCTAAATTATTTTTTCACTCCTGCATAATTACAAATCAGCAATTATTGTATATTTTCAGAATCACGTTGCTTTAAGCCTGAGTGTATCGATAAAAGCTCACGTTTTGGGTTGCCTCTTCACCTGCAGAAACTAAATACTAAAATGTGAGACTTTAGTGCTACTAAAGTTGAACTAAAAGTTTGAATTATTTTACCTTTGACCTCGTCCAATACAATGATATGTCATAACGATTAATAATCATCATTTTATTAAGCTTATTGACCAGATCTTTTGATTAGTGCATGATTTATTAGTTTTTGTTGTCATTTTACATTTCAAATAGTGATATAATGGAAATTTGTTAAAAATTGGAGTTTCTTGACCTTTGACCTTCACCTCAGGCCAGGGATGACCCTAAAAATAAAATTAATGCTGTTTTTCTGAATCCCCTTTCGACTGATGTCTGGTTTGGCAAAATTGGCTTAATCGTTTGGGAGATCAGCTGGGGGCGAAATTCCCCCTTTCTCAGTGGTGAGCGCTCGGAAAAATACCGCAGTGGGGCGCGGGTTACATTATTTTATTGTTTACATATAGGACATAAAACAAAGACCAACTCTAATATGGACTTCACTTTCGTAATCAGGACATTGGTGTTATCACATAGAAACATACTTGAATAGCTTGAAACAAAATTTTGATCAAGTCTAATAATTCGTGTTGTTTATCGTGTTCAAAATACAATGTTACTACAACTGCCATGTAAAGTTCAAAATCACAAACAGCCGCAGGGAAGAATGTTTTGCTTTATTTGCTAGACACATTTTCATTTAACTATTCTAGCTATGAACAGCAATGAAGTCTGGTTATTTCGATGTTGACACATGCGATTCAGCTGGCTTCGAAAGACAAGTTTTCTAACTTTGGGAAGATGTAGGCTACAGGACAGTCTGTGTTATTGTTACAAACGCAAAAGTTGGGAATTGAACATTTATGTATAAAAAAGGAACCACTTTGGCAAAATCGCATTTGAACGACCACTCAATTTCTAATTCGAGACAGACAAGTCAAGAAATTCATGAAAGACTTCAAAATAAAAAATTTTTGTTCAATAATGATGATCCTTGAAATCATGCGCATAAATATGGAAACTCGTTATGAAGAATCAAACCATTAGAGCCATTAAAAGAAAATGCTAGTAGTAAGCAAAACTCCACTTCTGGACCGCGCAAGATGGCCGCCATCGCTGACGTCCCCCCCCTCCCCCTCCCCCTCCCCTCCCCTCCCCCTCCACTCCCCCTCCCCCTCCCCTCCCCCCTCTGGAACGGCAGAGTGTCGTGGTCGGCCGCCGTGGTGCTTCGGGTCTGAGTGTCGTGGTGGACTTGGGCGACCGCCAGGATTAGTCTTGAGGCTATAGTGTGTGATGTTTTTCGTGCTGAATGTTGGGTTGTAAAATGGGCTGTTTCGAGTGGAAGGAGTGGTCGGATGAGAAAACGGAGGTCGGATTCGTATTCAGCGTGAAATTCTGCATCGGTAGGGTGAGTTTCAAGGCAATCGGTGAGAAAAAATTTTCAACATTTTTCGAAAAACGACAGAGTTAGAATTTGGGACGTTTTGGGCTCTAGCTTCAAAACGAAGCATCGGATGGGAAAACGGAGGCCAGATTCGGATTCAGCGTGAAATTCTGCATCGGTAGGGTGAGTTTCAAGTCAATCGGAGAGAAAAATTTTCGCTGACTCCCCCCCCCCTCTGGACAGCTTGCTTCGATTTTGGCTTCCAGTGGACGGATTTTGTCGTGCGATAGCTCGTTTGAAAGCTAAGAGTGAGACAAATTCACTGAAAGAATCGGCTTGTTCCTATCTGTCTTCGTTTAGATGTGAGACGCCATTTAAGATTTTGGGACATTGGCGAAAAACGACAGAGTTAGAATTTGGGACGTTTTGGGCTCTAGCTTCAAAACGAAGCATCGGATGGGAAAACGGATTTCAGATTCGGATTCAGCGTGAAATTCTGCATCGGTAGGGTGAGTTTCAAGTCAATCGGAGAGAAAAATTTTCGCTGACTCCCCCCCCCTCTGGACAGCTTGCTTCGATTTTGGCTTCCAGTGGACGGATTTTGTCGTGCGATAGCTCGTTTGAAAGCTAAGAGTGAGACAAATTCAGTGAAAGAAACGGCTTGTTCCTATCTGTCTTCATTTAGATGTGAGACGCCATTTAAGATTTTGGAACATTGGCGAAAAACGACAAGAGTTAGAATTTGGGACGTTTTGGGCTCTAGCTTCAAAACGAAGCATCGGATGGGAAAACGGATTTCAGATTTGGAATCAGCGTGAAATTCTTTATCTGTATGGTGAGTTTCAAGTCAATCGGCGAGAAAAATTTTCAACATTTTTCGGTAAAACGAGTTAGAATTTTTGCGATGGCTGCCTACTGTAGAGCCAAAACGAAGCATCGGATGGGAAAACGGAGGCCAGATTCGGATTCAGCGTCAAATTCTACATGGAAATGGTGTATTTCCAGCTCAATCGGAGCACTAGAACCGGAGATAGACGGATTTTTAGTGTTTGGATGATGGGTATTACGTCATCAGCTGATCGCCACACACTATATAAGCTGGGAACCGACAGAGACTTGTCATTCAGACGAGAGATTGCCAACGGTAAGTCGTCTCTCTGAGCTCCGATGATAGCTTCGGACATTCCAAATTCCGAGTTTCTGTAAGAAACCGACTTAGAAAATTTCATTGCTGATATCAGCTAAGGCGTCAGACTTAGAGGTTCGCCAGGAGATGGCCTTCGTCTCCAGGCCATAAAAGACTCCAAAACTTTAAAGGCTTGTAACTTTGCTTCTACAAGTCCGTTTGACTTGATTCAAAAAAGGTTCGGTCGCTATTGACCTGCCCTAAGTGATGGACTACTTATAAATTTCATAAGTAGTGCTAAAAAGTTGAAAAATTTAAATTCACTAGTTTTGGAGGTTTTCTGGGGTTTTCGACCCTGCTGAAGTCAATGAAAGCATTTTTAATGATGTCTGAGCCAGTCTTCTCATGCTATAAGCGGCTTTTCACTGAAAGCGAGCAAGACACGGAGAGTTTTGCTGTAATATTCCACTGACAGGGTGTTCCTTCGGGACGGCGGACGATGCCGTAGTGATAAGTGTGGCAAGGGAATGTGTCATATTTGAGACCGTAACCGCTGGGGCAACTCATGTTGGGCATTTGACACAGCTCTCAACGTAGCACTTTGAACGCCAATCGGTTGAGTCTTAGCTATCTTGTCATGGGTGGCCTCTAAACATCTCCATTGCAAAACGCTGGTGAATCAAGCACTCTACGGCTTGCTATCAAGCTGATCAAAGCAATAACTTGGGATGTTTCCTCAAGGTTTTCAAGTATGCTAAGTTCAAATCTGCTATCAGATTTCAAATTTAACTAAGTCTAAGGCAGCTTTGAGGGGTTAGATCCCAGCTACTGTTCACTACCTTTGACTCGGCGTTGCTGTTACCACTTCGGGGCAGTAACAATGATGTCTTCAGCTGTAAATAGCGGGTATCGGGGAAGATCTCTCACTTCTCTAGTGATCAGTACAAGGCCTTCGGGCTGTCGACGGGATCGAGTGCCACTCACTATACTCAAATCTATCATTCCTCACTAAGTGTAAAATCATTGTTTTCCGTTTTTCGCTTCAGAAATGCCGAAATACAATAATATGAAGACCAGTTTCAAACTGTGTCAATGCCGGAAGGTATTCCGAGCTGACGCCTTCAAGAAGCACGCTTGTACTAACAAGAAACAGATAGGGGTCGCTCGCTACTATTGCGGAGCCCACAAAGTCAGTCGCTTAAGTGAGCGGCTGGAGGATTGGCACTCACAACACAGCGAGTGTCAAACAGGCGAAGTAGGCGAAGAAGAACGGAGTTCACTCTTCGCCACTGAGCTCCGTTCTTTGGAGCTACAATCTGCCAACGAGCAAGAACGGAGTTCACTTTTCACCACTGAGGCCACTGAGCTACAATCCGCCATTGAAGCGATTGCCGCTGTATCCTCGCTTAGTAGCGAGAGTTCGCTGACCAGCAGCGATAGTGAGGAGGAGGAGGAGGGAGAGCTACAGTCGCAACTTATCGAGGACGTCGACCTCGATCGCGAGACCCCTACAGCCGTAACTGCAAGTGGAATTGCAACACAATGTCGCAATTTTGTCAAGCGCCCGCCGGTGATCGCCGAACGGGATAGATTAAAGAAAGAGGCGGAGAAGTTGAAGGAGGAGGCCTTCTCATACAAGGCAAAGTATGAGGACCTAAAGAACGTGGCCGGAGAGATGAAGAAGGTGAAGGAGAGATTAAGCGAGCGGGATGGCGAGTTGGAGCAGGAGAGGCTCAAGACTCTCGAGGGGAAAGCCAGAGAAGAGGCTTTACTAGCAGAGAGGGAAAGTAGGGAGAAGGAGATACGAAGGTTGAAGGAGGAAGTGGAGAGACTCCGTGTGCAGATGGCTAAGGTGGTCGAGACGAACCACGAGCTGCACCGTTCGGCGCAGCTGGTGGATCGCGATCGAAGGGTGCGTTCCAGACGTCTGCACATCCCTATTAGAAAGGGGAGAGTAGCAGAAACTCCTCTCTTGTACGAGCGTGGAAGAGGGGAGAAATGCTACTCTCGGGTGAAGAAAGGGGTGGAGTGTCTACACTTCACCTTCGATCATCGTGATTCGATCTCGAATTTCCTTTATGAGGAAGCGTCCGAGAAGATCTGTAAGTAAAAATGACTAAATTAATATGTAAGATGATAACTCACTACTTCTTTCTTTACAGACATCCAAGAGAAGCGACCACCCGCCCCGTTGCCGGAGCCGCAGTCGAAACAGCAAGCCTGAGTCCCTACCACACACCCCGAGAACGAACCATCGGCTCTCTTAAGGGCCACCATGGGGCAAGACATGATAGAACCTCCTCGCGGTTTGCCCTGGGCAGTCTACGGACTGGCGAATACTATCATTAAGTTGAATCTGCTATCAGTCAACTTGAACGTTGCAAATGAAGTTCGGTGTAATACTTCCTTTCGACGGGCGTTCCTGTCAAGGGCGGCGGTGAAACCCGTAGCTATGTATACCGCAAGGGACATTCGGCAATGGTCAATCTTGTTAAACCTCTCTGCGTCATGTTTGCAAGTGATTGCCTCTGTCTCAACGTAGTATGCATTCGCGCCAGGGCGACATTTAGCCAACTGTCGAAGGTTGCCTAAAACTTTCCATTGCATACGTTATGAGAACCATGAGTTCTACCTGTCTCTATCAATGAGACGAATTGATGAATGGAATGAAATGGGAGGACACTCACGCGCCACACGCAACATAACACACTTCTCTCTTCCGTAGTCTAACAAGCTCTTTACACATGGATCGCAGTCGATTGCTATCCCTGTATCAGAAGTGTAAGCTATCTTAATTTTATCTAACACTATTTCATCTACCATCATCACCCATATGAAGTGTCATAAGATTTACAAGTTAGAAATAAAGTTTCAATAGTGTATGTGTTAGAAATAAGATTGCAAGATTTACTAGTTTACAAGTTAGACTAAGTGTAAATTAAAAATAAAATTATAACTGTTTCAAGAGTTTACAAGTTAGAAATAAAGTTTCAATGGTGTATACGTTAGAAATAAAGTTTTAGCTGTTTGTATATCAAAATAAAGTTTCAAGAGTTTACAAGTTAGAAATAAAGTTTCAATAGTGTGTGCGTTAGAAATAAAGTTTTAGCTGTTTGTATATCAAAATAAAGTTTCAAGAGTTTACAAGTTAGAAATAAAGTTTCAATAGTGTATATGTTAGAAATAAAGATGTAACTGTTTGTAAAAATAAGATCGCAAGATTTACTAGTTTACAAGTTAGAAATTAAGTTTCAATGGTGTATACGTTAGAAATAAAGTTTTAGCTGTTTGTATATCAAAATAAAGTTTCAAGAGTTTACAAGTTAGAAATAAAGTTTCAATAGTGTGTGCGTTAGAAATAAAGTTTTAGCTGTTTGTATATCAAAATAAAGTTTCAAGAGTTTACAAGTTAGAAATAAAGTTTCAATAGTGTATATGTTAGAAATAAAGATGTAACTGTTTGTAAAAATAAGATCGCAAGATTTACTAGTTTACAAGTTAGACTGTTTATAAATTAAAAATAAAATTATAACTGTTTCACGAGTTAAAGCGTTGATGCAACGATGAACAATTAATAAGCTGAAAAGTTTTAGATTCACTTTAACATTACCATATGTTTACAGATAGAAATGTATCACAGCAAAGCTACTTCATGAGTTAGTTTGCCAGGAGTGTATCATCTCAAACTTTTACTCCGACTGTGGAACATTGATTTCCATGATGAAGATTTAAATAGTTAGATTCGATGACGAACAAGATTTACTAGTTTACAAGTTGGACAAAGCGTTCTACTATTTGTAAATGAAAGATATCATTTCAACAGTTTACCAGTTAGAAATAAAGTTTCAACAGTCTACAAGTTAAAAATAAAGTTTCAATAGTGTGCACGTTAGAAATAAAGTTTCAATAGTGTGTATGTTAAGAATAAAGTTTTATCTGTTTGTATGCTAGAAATAAAACAAAGTTTCAACCGTTAACAAGTTAAAAATAAAGTTTCAGATGAAAATAAAGTTTCATTAGTGTATATGATGGAAATAAAGTTTAAGCGCTTTGTGCGTTAGAAAGAAAGTCTCAGCCGTTTACAAGTTAGAAATAAAGTTTCAACAGTGTGTGCGTTAGAAATAAAGTTTTAGCTGTTTGTATATCAAAATAAAGTTTCAAGAGTTTACAAGTTAGAAATAAAGTTTCAATAGTGTATATGTTAGAAATAAAGATGTAACTGTATGTAAAAATATGATCGCAAGATTTACTAGTTTACAAGTTAGAAATTAAGTTTCAATGGTGTATACGTTAGAAATAAAGTTTTAGCTGTTTGTATATCAAAATAAAGTTTCAAGAGTTTACAAGTTAGAAATAAAGTTTCAATAGTGTGTGCGTTAGAAATAAAGTTTTAGCTGTTTGTATATCAAAATAAAGTTTCAAGAGTTTACAAGTTAGAAATAAAGTTTCAATAGTGTATATGTTAGAAATAAAGATGTAACTTTTTGTAAAAATAAGATCGCAAGATTTACTAGTTTACAAGTTAGACTGTTTATAAATTAAAAATAAAATTATAACTGTTTCACGAGTTAAAGCGTTGATGCAACGATGAACAATTAATAAGCTGAAAAGTTTTAGATTCACTTTAACATTACCATATGTTTACAGATAGAAATGTATCACAGCAAAGCTACTTCATGAGTTAGTTTGCCAGGAGTGTATCATCTCAAACTTTTACTCCGACTGTGGAACATTGATTTCCATGATGAAGATTTAAATAGTTAGATTCGATGACGAACAAGATTTACTAGTTTACAAGTTGGACAAAGCGTTCTACTATTTGTGAATGAAAGATATCATTTCAACAGTTTACCAGTTAGAAATAAAGTTTCAACAGTCTACAAGTTAAAAATAAAGTTTCAATAGTGTGCACGTTAGAAATAAAGTTTCAATAGTGTGTATGTTAAGAATAAAGTTTTATCTGTTTGTATGCTAGAAATAAAACAAAGTTTCAACCGTTAACAAGTTAAAAATAAAGTTTCAGATGAAAATAAAGTTTCAATAGTGTATATGATGGAAATAAAGTTTAAGCGCTTTGTGCGTTAGAAAGAAAGTCTCAGCCGTTTACAAGTTAGAAATAAAGTTTCAATAGTGTGTGCGTTGGAAATAAAGTTTTAGCTGTTTGTATATCAAAATAAAGTTTCAAGAGTTTACAAGTTAGAAATAAAGTTTCAATAGTGTATATGTTAGAAATAAAGATGTAACTGTTTGTAAAAATATGATCGCAAGATTTACTAGTTTACAAGTTAGAAATTAAGTTTCAATGGTGTATACGTTAGAAATAAAGTTTTAGCTGTTTGTATATCAAAATAAAGTTTCAAGAGTTTACAAGTTAGAAATAAAGTTTCAATAGTGTGTGCGTTAGAAATAAAGTTTTAGCTGTTTGTATATCAAAATAAAGTTTCAAGAGTTTACAAGTTAGAAATAAAGTTTCAATAGTGTATATGTTAGAAATAAAGATGTAACTGTTTGTAAAAATAAGATCGCAAGATTTACTAGTTTACAAGTTAGACTGTTTATAAATTAAAAATAAAATTATAACTGTTTCACCAGTTAAAGCGTTGATGCAACGATGAACAATTAATAAGCTGAAAAGTTTTAGATTCACTTTAACATTACCATATGTTTACAGATAGAAATGTATCACAGCAAAGCTACTTCATGAGTTAGTTTGCCAGGAGTGTATCATCTCAAACTTTTACTCCGACTGTGGAACATTGATTTCCATGATGAAGATTTAAATAGTTAGATTCGATGACGAACAAGATTTACTAGTTTACAAGTTGGACAAAGCGTTCTACTATTTGTAAATGAAAGATATCATTTCAACAGTTTACCAGTTAGAAATAAAGTTTCAACAGTCTACAAGTTAAAAATAAAGTTTCAATAGTGTGCACGTTAGAAATAAAGTTTCAATAATGTGTATGTTAAGAATAAAGTTTTATCTGTTTGTATGCTAGAAATAAAACAAAGTTTCAACCGTTAACATGTTAAAAATAAAGTTTCAGATGAAAATAAAGTTTCAATAGTGTATATGATGGAAATAAAGTTTAAGCGCTTTGTGCGTTAGAAATAAAGTTTCAGCCGTTTACAAGTTAAAAATAAAGTTTCAACAGTGTGTACGTTAAGAATAAAGTTCTATCTGTTTATATGTTAGAAATAAAACGAAGGTTCACCAGTTTACAAGTTAAGAATAAATTTTTATCTGCTTGTATGTTAGAATTAAAACAAAGTTTCACCAGTTTACAAGTTAAAAAATAAAGTTTCAATTGTGTGTACGTTAGAAATAAAGTTTCAATAGCGTGTATGTTAAGAATAAAGTTTTATCTGTTTGTATGTTAGAAATAAAGATGTAACTGTTTGTAAAAATAAGATCGCAAGATTTACTAGTTTACAAGTTAGAAATAAAGTTTCAAAGTTGTATACGTTAGAAATAAAGTTTTAGCTGTTTGTATATCAAAATAAAGTTTCAAGAGTTTACAAGTTAGAAATAAAGTTTCAATAGTGTGTGCGTTAGAAATAAAGTTTTAGCTTTTTGTATATCAAAATAAAGTTTCAAGAGTTTACAAGTTAGAAATAAAGTTTCAATAGTGTATATGTTAGAAATAAAGATGTAACTGTTTGTAAAAATAAGATCGCAAGATTTACTAGTTTACAAGTTAGAAATTAAGTTTCAATGGTGTATACGTTAGAAATAAAGTTTTAGCTGTTTGTATATCAAAATAAAGTTTCAAGAGTTTACAAGTTAGAAATAAAGTTTCAATAGTGTGTGCGTTAGAAATAAAGTTTTAGCTGTTTGTATATCAAAATAAAGTTTCAAGAGTTTACAAGTTAGAAATAAAGTTTCAATAGTGTGTATGTTAAGAATAAAGTTTTATCTGTTTGTATGCTAGAAATAAAACAAAGTTTCAACCGTTAACAAGTTAAAAATAAAGTTTCAGATGAAAATAAAGTTTCAATAGTGTATATGATGGAAATAAAGTTTAAGCGCTTTGTGCGTTAGAAAGAAAGTCTCAGCCGTTTACAAGTTAGAAATAAAGTTTCAATAGTGTGTGCGTTGGAAATAAAGTTTTAGCTGTTTGTATATCAAAATAAAGTTTCAAGAGTTTACAAGTTAGAAATAAAGTTTCAATAGTGTATATGTTAGAAATAAAGATGTAACTGTTTGTAAAAATATGATCGCAAGATTTACTAGTTTACAAGTTAGAAATTAAGTTTCAATGGTGTATACGTTAGAAATAAAGTTTTAGCTGTTTGTATATCAAAATAAAGTTTCAAGAGTTTACAAGTTAGAAATAAAGTTTCAATAGTGTGTGCGTTAGAAATAAAGTTTTAGCTGTTTGTATATCAAAATAAAGTTTCAAGAGTTTACAAGTTAGAAATAAAGTTTCAATAGTGTATATGTTAGAAATAAAGATGTAACTGTTTGTAAAAATAAGATCGCAAGATTTACTAGTTTACAAGTTAGACTGTTTATAAATTAAAAATAAAATTATAACTCTTTCACGAGTTAAAGCGTTGATGCAACGATGAACAATTAATAAGCTGAAAAGTTTTAGATTCACTTTAACATTACCATATGTTTACAGATAGAAATGTATCACAGCAAAGCTACTTCATGAGTTAGTTTGCCAGGAGTGTATCATCTCAAACTTTTACTCCGACTGTGGAACATTGATTTCCATGATGAAGATTTAAATAGTTAGATTCGATGACGAACAAGATTTACTAGTTTACAAGTTGGACAAAGCGTTCTACTATTTGTAAATGAAAGATATCATTTCAACAGTTTACCAGTTAGAAATAAAGTTTCAACAGTCTACAAGTTAAAAATAAAGTTTCAATAGTGTGCACGTTAGAAATAAAGTTTCAATAGTGTGTATGTTAAGAATAAAGTTTTATCTGTTTGTATGCTAGAAATAAAACAAAGTTTCAACCGTTAACATGTTAAAAATAAAGTTTCAGATGAAAATAAAGTTTCAATAGTGTATATGATGGAAATAAAGTTTAAGCGCTTTGTGCGTTAGAAATAAAGTTTCAGCCGTTTACAAGTTAAAAATAAAGTTTCAACAGTGTGTACGTTAAGAATAAAGTTCTATCTGTTTATATGTTAGAAATAAAACGAAGGTTCACCAGTTTACAAGTTAAGAATAAATTTTTATCTGCTTGTATGTTAGAATTAAAACAAAGTTTCACCAGTTTACAAGTTAAAAAATAAAGTTTCAATTGTGTGTACGTTAGAAATAAAGTTTCAATAGCGTGTATGTTAAGAATAAAGTTTTATCTGTTTGTATGTTAGAAATAAAGATGTAACTGTTTGTAAAAATAAGATCGCAAGATTTACTAGTTTACAAGTTAGAAATAAAGTTTCAAAGTTGTATACGTTAGAAATAAAGTTTTAGCTGTTTGTATATCAAAATAAAGTTTCAAGAGTTTACAAGTTAGAAATAAAGTTTCAATAGTGTGTGCGTTAGAAATAAAGTTTTAGCTTTTTGTATATCAAAATAAAGTTTCAAGAGTTTACAAGTTAGAAATAAAGTTTCAATAGTGTATATGTTAGAAATAAAGATGTAACTGTTTGTAAAAATAAGATCGCAAGATTTACTAGTTTACAAGTTAGAAATTAAGTTTCAATGGTGTATACGTTAGAAATAAAGTTTTAGCTGTTTGTATATCAAAATAAAGTTTCAAGAGTTTACAAGTTAGAAATAAAGTTTCAATAGTGTGTGCGTTAGAAATAAAGTTTTAGCTGTTTGTATATCAAAATAAAGTTTCAAGAGTTTACAAGTTAGAAATAAAGTTTCAATAGTGTATATGTTAGAAATAAAGATGTAACTGTTTGTAAAAATAAGATCGCAAGATTTACTAGTTTACAAGTTAGACTGTTTATAAATTAAAAATAAAATTATAACTGTTTCACGAGTTAAAGCGTTGATGCAACGATGAACAATTAATAAGCTGAAAAGTTTTAGATTCACTTTAACATTACCATATGTTTACAGATAGAAATGTATCACAGCAAAGCTACTTCATGAGTTAGTTTGCCAGGAGTGTATCATCTCAAACTTTTACTCCGACTGTGGAACATTGATTTCCATGATGAAGATTTAAATAGTTAGATTCGATGACGAACAAGATTTACTAGTTTACAAGTTGGACAAAGCGTTCTACTATTTGTAAATGAAAGATATCATTTCAACAGTTTACCAGTTAGAAATAAAGTTTCAACAGTCTACAAGTTAAAAATAAAGTTTCAATAGTGTGCACGTTAGAAATAAAGTTTCAATAGTGTGTATGTTAAGAATAAAGTTTTATCTGTTTGTATGCTAGAAATAAAACAAAGTTTCAACCGTTAACAAGTTAAAAATAAAGTTTCAGATGAAAATAAAGTTTCAATAGTGTATATGATAGAAATAAAGTTTAAGCGCTTTGTGCGTTAGAAATAAAGTTTCAGCCGTTTACAAGTTAAAAATAAAGTTTCAACAGTGTGTACGTTAAGAATAAAGTTCTATCTGTTTATATGTTAGAAATAAAACGAAGGTTCACCAGTTTACAAGTTAAGAATAAATTTTTATCTGCTTGTATGTTAGAATTAAAACAAAGTTTCACCAGTTTACAAGTTAAAAAATAAAGTTTCAATTGTGTGTACGTTAGAAATAAAGTTTCAATAGCGTGTATGTTAAGAATAAAGTTTTATCTCTTTGTATGTTAGAAATAAAAATGAGGGTTCATCAGTTTACAAGTTAAGAATAAAGTTCTATCTGTTTGTATGTTAGAAATAAAACAGAGTTTCAACCGTTTACAAGTTAAAAATAAAGTTTCAAGAGTTTACAAGTTAAGAATAAAGTTTCAATAGTGTACATGTTAAGAATAAAGTTCTATCTGTTTATATGTTAGAAATAAAATGAAGTTTCATCAGTTTACAAGTTAAAAATAAAGTTTTAACAGTGTGTACGTTAAAAATAAAGTTCTATCTGTTTATATGTTAGAAATAAGAATGAAGGTTCACCAGTTTACAAGTTAAGAATAAAGTTTTATCTGCTTGTATGTCAGAAATGAAATAAAGTTTCACCAGTTTAAAAGTTAAGAATAAAGTTTCAATAGTGTGTATGTTAAGAATAAAGTTTTATCTATTTGTAGGTTAGAATAAAAACAAAGTTTCAACCGTTTACAAGTTAAAAATAAAGTTTCAATAGTTAACACGTTAAAAATAAAGTTTCAATAGTTTTCAAGTTAAAACTAATGTTTCAATAGTGCGTATGTTAAGAATAAAGTTTTATCTGTTTGTATGTTGGAAATAAAATGAAGCTTCGCCAGTTTACAAGTTAAGAATAAAGTTTTATCAGCTCGTATGTTAGAAATATAATGAAGTTTCACCAGTTTACAAATTAAAAATAAAGTTTCAACAGTGTGTACGTTAAGAATAAAGTTCTATCTGTTTATATGTTAGAAATAAAACGAAGGTTCACCAGTTTACAAGTAACGAATAAATTTTTATCTGCTTGTATGTTAGAATTAAAACAAAGTTTCACCAGTTTACAAGTTAAAAAATAAAGTTTCAATTGTGTGTACGTTAGAAATAAAGTTTCAATAGCGTGTATGTTAAGAATAAAGTTTTATCTGTTTGTATGTTAGAAATAAAGATGTAACTGTTTGTAAAAATAAGATCGGAAGATTTACTAGCTTACAAGTTAGAAATTAAGTTTCAATGGTGTATACGTTAGAAAAAAAGTTTTAGCTGTTTGTATATCAAAATAAAGTTTCAAGAGTTTACAAGTTAGAAATTAGGTTTCAATGGTGTATACGTTAGAAATAAAGTTTTAGCTGTTTGTATATCAAAATAAAGTTTCAAGAGTTTACAAGTTAGAAATAAAGTTTCAATAGTGTTTGCGTTAGAAATAAAGTTTTAGCTGTTTGTATATCAAAATAAAGTTTCAAGAGTTTACAAGTTAGAAATAAAGTTTCAATAGTGTATATGTTAGAAATAAAGATGTAACTGTTTGTAAAAATAAGATCGCAAGATTTACTAGTTTACAAGTTAGACTGTTTATAAATTAAAAATAAAATTATAACTCTTTCACCAGTTAAAGCGTTGATGCAACGATGAACAATTAATAAGCTGAAAAGTTTTAGATTCACTTTAACATTACCATATGTTTACAGATAGAAATGTATCACAGCAAAGCTACTTCATGAGTTAGTTTGCCAGGAGTGTATCATCTCAAACTTTTACTCCGACTGTGGAACATTGATTTCCATGATGAAGATTTAAATAGTTAGATTCGATGACGAACAAGATTTACTAGTTTACAAGTTGGACAAAGCGTTCTACTATTTGTAAATGAAAGATATCATTTCAACAGTTTACCAGTTAGAAATAAAGTTTCAACAGTCTACAAGTTAAAAATAAAGTTTCAATAGTGTGCACGTTAGAAATAAAGTTTCAATAGTGTGTATGTTAAGAATAAAGTTTTATCTGTTTGTATGCTAGAAATAAAACAAAGTTTCAACCGTTAACAAGTTAAAAATAAAGTTTCAGATGAAAATAAAGTTTCAATAGTGTATATGATAGAAATAAAGTTTAAGCGCTTTGTGCGTTAGAAATAAAGTTTCAGCCGTTTACAAGTTAAAAATAAAGTTTCAACAGTGTGTACGTTAAGAATAAAGTTCTATCTGTTTATATGTTAGAAATAAAACGAAGGTTCACCAGTTTACAAGTTAAGAATAAATTTTTATCTGCTTGTATGTTAGAATTAAAACAAAGTTTCACCAGTTTACAAGTTAAAAAATAAAGTTTCAATTGTGTGTACGTTAGAAATAAAGTTTCAATAGCGTGTATGTTAAGAATAAAGTTTTATCTCTTTGTATGTTAGAAATAAAAATGAGGGTTCATCAGTTTACAAGTTAAGAATAAAGTTCTATCTGTTTGTATGTTAGAAATAAAACAGAGTTTCAACCGTTTACAAGTTAAAAATAAAGTTTCAAGAGTTTACAAGTTAAGAATAAAGTTTCAATAGTGTACATGTTAAGAATAAAGTTCTATCTGTTTATATGTTAGAAATAAAATGAAGTTTCATCAGTTTACAAGTTAAAAATAAAGTTTTAACAGTGTGTACGTTAAAAATAAAGTTCTATCTGTTTATATGTTAGAAATAAGAATGAAGGTTCACCAGTTTACAAGTTAAGAATAAAGTTTTATCTGCTTGTATGTCAGAAATGAAATAAAGTTTCACCAGTTTAAAAGTTAAGAATAAAGTTTCAATAGTGTGTATGTTAAGAATAAAGTTTTATCTATTTGTAGGTTAGAATAAAAACAAAGTTTCAACCGTTTACAAGTTAAAAATAAAGTTTCAATAGTTAACACGTTAAAAATAAAGTTTCAATAGTTTTCAAGTTAAAACTAATGTTTCAATAGTGCGTATGTTAAGAATAAAGTTTTATCTGTTTGTATGTTGGAAATAAAATGAAGCTTCGCCAGTTTACAAGTTAAGAATAAAGTTTTATCAGCTCGTATGTTAGAAATATAATGAAGTTTCACCAGTTTACAAATTAAAAATAAAGTTTCAACAGTGTGTACGTTAAGAATAAAGTTCTATCTGTTTATATGTTAGAAATAAAACGAAGGTTCACCAGTTTACAAGTTAAGAATAAATTTTTATCTGCTTGTATGTTAGAATTAAAACAAAGTTTCACCAGTTTACAAGTTAAAAAATAAAGTTTCAATTGTGTGTACGTTAGAAATAAAGTTTCAATAGCGTGTATGTTAAGAATAAAGTTTTATCTGTTTGTATGTTAGAAATAAAGATGTAACTGTTTGTAAAAATAAGATCGGAAGATTTACTAGTTTACAAGTTAGAAATTAAGTTTCAATGGTGTATACGTTAGAAATAAAGTTTTAGCTGTTTGTATATCAAAATAAAGTTTCAAGAGTTTACAAGTTAGAAATAAAGTTTCAATAGTGTGTGCGTTAGAAATAAAGTTTTAGCTGTTTGTATATCAAAATAAAGTTTCAAGAGTTTACAAGTTAGAAATAAAGTTTCAATAGTGTATATGTTAGAAATAAAGATGTAACTGTTTGTAAAAATAAGATCGCAAGATTTACTAGTTTACAAGTTAGACTGTTTATAAATTAAAAATAAAATTATATCTGTTTCACGAGTTAAAGCGTTGATGCAACGATGAACAATTAATAAGCTGAAAAGTTTTAGATTCACTTTAACATTACCATATGTTTACAGATAGAAATGTATCACAGCAAAGCTACTTCATGAGTTAGTTTGCCAGGAGTGTATCATCTCAAACTTTTACTCCGACTGTGGAACATTGATTTCCATGATGAAGATTTAAATAGTTAGATTCGATGACGAACAAGATTTACTAGTTTACAAGTTGGACAAAGCGTTCTACTATTTGTAAATGAAAGATATCATTTCAACAGTTTACCAGTTAGAAATAAAGTTTCAACAGTCTACAAGTTAAAAATAAAGTTTCAATAGTGTGCACGTTAGAAATAAAGTTTCAATAGTGTGTATGTTAAGAATAAAGTTTTATCTGTTTGTATGCTAGAAATAAAACAAAGTTTCAACCGTTAACAAGTTAAAAATAAAGTTTCAGATGAAAATAAAGTTTCAATAGTGTATATGATGGAAATAAAGTTTAAGCGCTTTGTGCGTTAGAAATAAAGTTTCAGCCGTTTACAAGTTAAAAATGAAGTTTCAACAGTGTGTACGTTAAGAATAAAGTTCTATCTGTTTATATGTTAGAAATAAAACGAAGGTTCACCAGTTTACAAGTTAAGAATAAATTTTTATCTGCTTGTATGTTAGAATTAAAACAAATTTTCACCAGTTTACAAGTTAAAAAATAAAGTTTCAATTGTGTGTACGTTAGAAATAAAGTTTCAATAGCGTGTATGTTAAGAATAAAGTTTTATCTGTTTGTATGTTGGAAATAAAATGAAGCTTCGCCAGTTTACAAGTTAAGAATAAAGTTTTATCAGCTCGTATGTTAGAAATATAATGAAGTTTCACCAGTTTACAAATTAAAAATAAAGTTTCAACAGTGTGTACGTTAAGAATAAAGTTCTATCTGTTTATATGTTAGAAATAAAACGAAGGTTCACCAGTTTACAAGTTAAGAATAAATTTTTATCTGCTTGTATGTTAGAATTAAAACAAAGTTTCACCAGTTTACAAGTTAAAAAATAAAGTTTCAATTGTGTGTACGTTAGAAATAAAGTTTCAATAGCGTGTATGTTAAGAATAAAGTTTTATCTGTTTGTATGTTAGAAATAAAGATGTAACTGTTTGTAAAAATAAGATCGGAAGATTTACTAGTTTACAAGTTAGAAATTAAGTTTCAATGGTGTATACGTTAGAAATAAAGTTTTAGCTGTTTGTATATCAAAATAAAGTTTCAAGAGTTTACAAGTTAGAAATAAAGTTTCAATAGTGTATATGTTAGAAATAAAGATGTAACTGTTTGTAAAAATAAGATCGCAAGATTTACTAGTTTACAAGTTAGACTGTTTATAAATTAAAAATAAAATTATAACTGTTTCACGAGTTAAAGCGTTGATGCAACGATGAACAATTAATAAGCTGAAAAGTTTTAGATTCACTTTAACATTACCATATGTTTACAGATAGAAATGTATCACAGCAAAGCTACTTCATGAGTTAGTTTGCCAGGAGTGTATCATCTCAAACTTTTACTCCGACTGTGGAACATTGATTTCCATGATGAAGATTTAAATAGTTAGATTCGATGACGAACAAGATTTACTAGTTTACAAGTTGGACAAAGCGTTCTACTATTTGTAAATGAAAGATATCATTTCAACAGTTTACCAGTTAGAAATAAAGTTTCAACAGTCTACAAGTTAAAAATAAAGTTTCAATAGTGTGCACGTTAGAAATAAAGTTTCAATAGTGTGTATGTTAAGAATAAAGTTTTATCTGTTTGTATGCTAGAAATAAAACAAAGTTTCAACCGTTAACAAGTTAAAAATAAAGTTTCAGATGAAAATAAAGTTTCAATAGTGTATATGATGGAAATAAAGTTTAAGCGCTTTGTGCGTTAGAAATAAAGTTTCAGCCGTTTACAAGTTAAAAATAAAGTTTCAACAGTGTGTACGTTAAGAATAAAGTTCTATCTGTTTATATGTTAGAAATAAAACGAAGGTTCACCAGTTTACAAGTTAAGAATAAATTTTTATCTGCTTGTATGTTAGAATTAAAACAAAGTTTCACCAGTTTACAAGTTAAAAAATAAAGTTTCAATTGTGTGTACGTTAGAAATAAAGTTTCAATAGCGTGTATGTTAAGAATAAAGTTTTATCTCTTTGTATGTTAGAAATAAAAATGAGGGTTCATCAGTTTACAAGTTAAGAATAAAGTTCTATCTGTTTGTATGTTAGAAATAAAACAGAGTTTCAACCGTTTACAAGTTAAAAATAAAGTTTCAAGAGTTTACAAGTTAAGAATAAAGTTTCAATAGTGTACATGTTAAGAATAAAGTTCTATCTGTTTATATGTTAGAAATAAAATGAAGTTTCATCAGTTTACAAGTCAAAAATAAAGTTTTAACAGTGTGTACGTTAAGAATAAAGTTCTATCTGTTTATATGTTAGAAATAAGAATGAAGGTTCACCAGTTTACAAGTTAAGAATAAAGTTTTATCTGCTTTTATGTCAGAAATGAAATAAAGTTTCACCAGTTTAAAAGTTAAGAATAAAGTTTCAATAGTGTGTATGTTAAGAATAAAGTTTTATCTATTTGTAGGTTAGAATAAAAACAAAGTTTCAACCGTTTACAAGTTAAAAATAAAGTTTCAATAGTTAACACGTTAAAAATAAAGTTTCAATAGTTTTCAAGTTAAAACTAATGTTTCAATAGTGCGTATGTTAAGAATAAAGTTTTATCTGTTTGTATGTTGGAAATAAAATGAAGCTTCGCCAGTTTACAAGTTAAGAATAAAGTTTTATCAGCTCGTATGTTAGAAATATAATGAAGTTTCACCAGTTTACAAATTAAAAATAAAGTTTCAACAGTGTGTACGTTAAGAATAAAGTTCTATCTGTTTATATGTTAGAAATAAAACGAAGGTTCACCAGTTTACAAGTTAAGAATAAATTTTTATCTGCTTGTATGTTAGAATTAAAACAAAGTTTCACCAGTTTACAAGTTAAAAAATAAAGTTTCAATTGTGTGTACGTTAGAAATAAAGTTTCAATAGCGTGTATGTTAAGAATAAAGTTTTATCTGTTTGTATGTTAGAAATAAAGATGTAACTGTTTGTAAAAATAAGATCGCAAGATTGACTAGTTTACAAGTTAGAAATTAAGTTTCAATGGTGTATACGTTAGAAATAAAGTTTTAGCTGTTTGTATATCAAAATAAAGTTTCAAGAGTTTACAAGTTAGAAATAAAGTTTCAATAGTGTGTGCGTTAGAAATAAAGTTTTAGCTGTTTGTATATCAAAATAAAGTTTCAAGAGTTTACAAGTTAGAAATAAAGTTTCAATAGTGTATATGTTAGAAATAAAGATGTAACTGTTTGTAAAAATAAGATCGCAAGATTTACTAGTTTACAAGTTAGACTGTTTATAAATTAAAAATAAAATTATAACTGTTTCACGAGTTAAAGCGTTGATGCAACGATGAACAATTAATAAGCTGAAAAGTTTTAGATTCACTTTAACATTACCATATGTTTACAGATAGAAATGTATCACAGCAAAGCTACTTCATGAGTTAGTTTGCCAGGAGTGTATCATCTCAAACTTTTACTCCGACTGTGGAACATTGATTTCCATGATGAAGATTTAAATAGTTAGATTCGATGACGAACAAGATTTACTAGTTTACAAGTTGGACAAAGCGTTCTACTATTTGTAAATGAAAGATATCATTTCAACAGTTTACCAGTTAGAAATAAAGTTTCAACAGTCTACAAGTTAAAAATAAAGTTTCAATAGTGTGCACGTTAGAAATAAAGTTTCAATAGTGTGTATGTTAAGAATAAAGTTTTATCTGTTTGTATGCTAGAAATAAAACAAAGTTTCAACCGTTAACAAGTTAAAAATAAAGTTTCAGATGAAAATAAAGTTTCAATAGTGTATATGATGGAAATAAAGTTTAAGCGCTTTGTGCGTTAGAAATAAAGTTTCAGCCGTTTACAAGTTAAAAATAAAGTTTCAACAGTGTGTACGTTAAGAATAAAGTTCTATCTGTTTATATGTTAGAAATAAAACGAAGGTTCACCAGTTTACAAGTTAAGAATAAATTTTTATCTGCTTGTATGTTAGAATTAAAACAAAGTTTCACCAGTTTACAAGTTAAAAAATAAAGTTTCAATTGTGTGTACGTTAGAAATAAAGTTTCAATAGCGTGTATGTTAAGAATAAAGTTTTATCTGTTTGTATGTTGGAAATAAAATGAAGCTTCGCCAGTTTACAAGTTAAGAATAAAGTTTTATCAGCTCGTATGTTAGAAATATAATGAAGTTTCACCAGTTTACAAGTTAAAAATAAAGTTTCAAGAGTTTACAAGTTAAGAATAAAGTTTCAATAGTGTACATGTTAAGAATAAAGTTCTATCTGTTTATATGTTAGAAATAAAATGAAGTTTCATCAGTTTACAAGTTAAAAATAAAGTTTCAACAGTGTGTACGTTAAGAATAAAGTTCTATCTGTTTATATGTTAGAAATAAGAATGAAGGTTCACCAGTTTACAAGTTAAGAATAAAGTTTTATCTGCTTGTATGTCAGAAATGAAATAAAGTTTCACCAGTTTAAAAGTTAAGAATAAAGTTTCAATAGTGTGTATGTTAAGAATAAAGTTTTATCTATTTGTAGGTTAGAATAAAAACAAAGTTTCAACCGTTTACAAGTTAAAAATAAAGTTTCAATAGTTAACACGTTAAAAATAAAGTTTCAATAGTTTTCAAGTTAAAACTAATGTTTCAATAGTGCGTATGTTAAGAATAAAGTTTTATCTGTTTGTATGTTGGAAATAAAATGAAGCTTCGCCAGTTTACAAGTTAAGAATAAAGTTTTATCAGCTCGTATGTTAGAAATATAATGAAGTTTCACCAGTTTACAAATTAAAAATAATGTTTCAATAGTGTGCACGTTAGAAATAAAGTTTCAACCGTTTACAAGTTAAAAATAAAGTTTCAACAGTGTCTACGTTAGAAATAAAGTTTTATCTGTTTGTAAAGTACGATCGTAGGATTTACTAGTTTGCAAGTTAGACTCAGCATTCTACTAGTTGTAATTGAAAATATCGTTTCAACAGTTTACAGATTAAAATAAAGTTTCAATAGTGTGTATGATGGAAATAAAGTTTAAGCGCTTTGTGCGTTAGAAATAAAGTTTCAGCCGTTTACAAGTTAAAAATAAAGTTTCAGATTAAAATAAAGTTTCAATAGTGTGTATGATGGAAATAAAGTTTAAGCGCTTTGCGCGTTAGAAATAAAGTTTCAGCCGTTTACAAGTTAAAAATAAAGTTTCAATAGTGTGTATGTTAAGAATAAAGTTCTATCTGTTTATATGTTAGAAATAGAATGAAGTTTCACCAGTTTACAAGCTAAGAATAAAGTTCTATCTGTTTACAAGTTAAAAATGAAGTTTCAATAGTGTGTATGTTAAGAATAAAGTTTTATCTGTTCGTATGTTAGAAATAAAAATGAGGGTTCATCAGTTTACAAGTTAAGAATAAAGTTCTATCTGTTTGTATGTTAGAAATAAAACAGAGTTTCAACCGTTTACAGGTTAAAAATAAAGTTTCAAGAGTTTACAAGTTAAGAATAAAGTTTCAATAGTGTACATGTTAAGAATAAAGTTCTATCTGTTTATATGTTAGAAATAAAATATAGTTTCATCAGTTTGCAAGTTAAAAATAAAGTTTCAACAGTGTGTACGTTAAGAATGAAGTTCTATCTGTTTATATGTTAGAAATAAGAATGAAGGTTCACCAGTTTACAAGTTAAGAATAAAGTTTTATCTGCTTGTATGTCAGAAATGAAATAAAGTTTCACCAGTTTAAAAGTTAAGAATAAAGTTTCAATAGTGTGTATGTTAAGAATAAAGTTCTATCTGTTTATATGTTAGAAATAAAATGAAGTTTCATCAGTTTACAAGTTAAAAATAAAGTTTCAACAGTGTGTACGTTAAAAATAAAGTTCTATCTGTTTATATGTTAGAAATAAGAATGAAGGTTCACCAGTTTACAAGTTAAGAATAAAGTTTTATCTGCTTGTATGTCAGAAATGAAATGAAGTTTCACCAGTTTAAAAGTTAAGAATAAAGTTTCAATAGTGTGTATGTTAAGAATAAAGTTTTATCTATTTGTAGGTTAGAATAAAAACAAAGTTTCAACCGTTTACAAGTTAAAAATAAAGTTTCAATAATTAACACGTTAAAAATAAAATTTCAATAGTTTTCAAGTTAAAACTAATGTTTCAATAGTGCGTATGTTAAGAATAAAGTTTTATCTGTTTGTATTTTGGAAATAAAATGAATCTTCGCCAGTTTACAAGTTAAGAATAAAGTTTTATCAGCTCGTATGTTAGAAATATAATGAAGTTTCACCAGTTTACAAATTAAAAATAAAGTTTCAATAGTGTGCACGTTAGAAATAAAGTTTCAACCGTTTACAAGTTAAAAAATAAAGTTTTATCTGTTTGTAAAGTACGATCGTAGGATTTACTAGTTTGCAAGTTAGACTCAGCATTCTACTAGTTGTAATTGAAAATATCGTTTCAACAGTTTACAGATTAAAATAAAGTTTCAATAGTGTGTATGATGGAAATAAAGTTTAAGCGCTTTGTGCGTTAGAAATAAAGTTTCAGCCGTTTACAAGTTAAAAATAAAGTTTCAGATTAAAATAAAGTTTCAATAGTGTGTATGATGGAAATAAAGTTTAAGCGCTTTGCGCGTTAGAAATAAAGTTTCAGCCGTTTACAAGTTAAAAATAAAGTTTCAATAGTGTGTATGTTAAGAATAAAGTTCTATCTGTTTATATGTTAGAAATAGAATGAAGTTTCACCAGTTTACAAGCTAAGAATAAAGTTCTATCTGTTTACAAGTTAAAAATGAAGTTTCAATAGTGTGTATGTTAAGAATAAAGTTCTATCTGTTTATATGTTAGAAATAAAAATGAGGGTTCATCAGTTTACAAGTTAAGAATAAAGTTCTATCTGTTTGTATGTTAGAAATAAAACAGAGTTTCAACCGTTTACAAGTTAAAAATAAAGTTTCAAGAGTTTACAAGTTAAGAATAAAGTTTCAATAGTGTACATGTTAAGAATAAAGTTCTATCTGTTTATATGTTAGAAATAGAATGAAGTTTCACCAGTTTACAAGTTAAGAATAAAGTTCTATCTGTTTATATGTTAGAAATGAAATGAAGTTTCATCAGTTTACAAGTTAAAAATAAAGTTTCAACAGTGTGTACGTTAGAAATAAAGTTTTAGCTGTTTATATGTTAGAAACAAAATAAAGTTTCAACAGTTTACAAGTTGAAAAATAAAGTTTCAACAGTGTATACGTTAGAAATAAATGAAAGAAAAGAACTTCATCGTATGAGTATTCAAAAATACTTCCATCATGAAGAATAAAAATCAGAAAGCTTATGAGTTTACTATCTATCATTGGAGTGGGAGACAGTTCCTCCGCTTTCATTCTTTTACTAAAGGTCTTACGCTGAGGTTGGATAGTGAATTCTATCCACATCTTGGTTTTGGTCATGGACTACATCTAACGTCAATTGCTACTGCAAATGTTAAAAAAGTTTATTCAAATCGAATCAACAAATTTCATTATAGATTTAAAATATTTGATGAAGATGTTGTAGAATGCGAAGAACGCATCATTTTGAAAAAGCGTGGTGTTCAACCTTTATCACTTATTGAGTTAGTAAAACGATGGAATGAGACTGTGGGTAAGAAGTATGGAGAAAAAATTATGGCGGACAAAAATAAGTTGGTTATTCAGAAATATAATGACAAACTTACAGTTTATTTCTCTCCAACCTTGCGTCATTTTGTAAGACATTATACACCTATTATTGGAAGCGGTGTGGTGTATGCTTCTCATGAATATCACACTAAAGCTGATTCAGTTAATGATGAATGGTGGGTGGACATCTATGGCGATCGCATCAAGAAAATTTACCAGTCTTATGAAGAATCTAAAGTTGCTATCAATATAATGCCGCGTCTATATCATACAGTTGAAAGCTTCATTCATGTAGTAAATCCTTATATACAACAGAAGTTGAAGCATGTGATGAAAAGTAAATATGATGTAAAGACACACCACATTTCGTTTTCAATTGAAAATCAACGCGTTGTTCTGAGACTGGGTGATGACATTCAATGTCAATTGAGTAAAAATTTGAAAAAACTCTTTGGTTTTTCAATGCTACAAACAGTGTTTGCTGCTGCGCATACGATTGGTATAGAAACACCAATGACACTTGATAAACATGAACAGCACCTTTACATTCAAAGTGATTTGATTCTACCTATTTCTGTTGGTGAGAAAAAAGAATACATTTCACGCGATTTCATTCATGATAAAGACGCTTCATATGGAATAGTCGAGAAGATGTTTGAATCTATTTTCTATCATCCCGTCGTCAAACAAACTATACCCTCTATTGCTATCAAAATTACCAATGGTTTACAAGAGTGCATCCACGTGAAAGATACTAAATCCCTCATAACGTTAGTGTTTCGGAAAACAAAGTGAAGTCATTGTGATATGTTTAT
>CAJQUW010005987.1:0-25917 GCA_907163375.1 Prostheceraeus crozeri | reverse complement strand
AAAACACTAAACCGGCCCCGAGTCCCGTGCGCTGAATTCTGAGTAATTCACCTAGCGTATCATCTCCTTTTGAAAATCTGACCATGCTGTTGTGTTCTGGAACCCGGATCCTATTACTCGGCCCACATTTCATAAGCAGAGAGTTCGCAATTTCTCGAAAAAGAATGTGTATTCGTTCCACAGAATTATCAGCCTTATTAATTGGGATATCATTTCCAACTTTGTTGATGTTGATGTTGCTACAATGGCTTTGAACAATGTACTGTGGTATGTCTATGATAATTGCTTTCCTTTGATAACGGTCAGATTCCGTAACACTGATCCGCCTTGGATGAATGGACAACTTAAGATCTTAATGGACCGGCGTGATAGAGCTTTTGCTGAAAATCATAGTCATAAATATCTTCGCTTGCGCTCTGAAGTGATCAATCTTTCCTGTGATTTGAAGCAGAGGTATCTCAAAAAACATCAATATCGCTTCTCAGAGCAAAGTTGCTTGGCGTCGGATTTCGCTTGGTCTCGAGGAATTCTGTAAAACGCAACCAGTCATCCAACCTCTCAGCTTCATATCTTAATGAGTGTTTCTCTGATGTCTTCGTACCGAATTCCTTGGACATTGATGCTGACAATTTGTCGTTGCTTTTGCCTGATGTGTCATTACATGTGATGGATTATGAAGTATGTTTCATCTCAGTAGTCTGAAGAGGGGCAATGGTGGACCAACTTGCATTCCTTATTGGATTTACAGGGAGAATGCATGCTTTTTAGCTGGTGCTGTTTCTCACATCCTGAATTGCAGCTTTACATCTGGCTATGTGCCACAATTACTCAAATTTGCTGATATTGTGCCTATTCCAAAGTGTTCAAAGCCAACTTCGCCATCCGACTTCAGGCCTATCTCAATGCTGCCAGTTCTTACCAAAGTTGTCGAAAAGATCGTACTTTCAAAATGGATGCTGCCATACTTGGTGCCTCAGTTGGATCCTTTACAGTTCGCTTACATCCCCGGATCTGGCAAAGGTACTTCTGCAGCTTTGTTGTATATCAATCATCGCATACTTCACTATCTTGATGGCAAGTCAGGAGCTGTTCGTTTGTTAGCAGCTGATTACTCCAAGGCGTTTGACAAACTCTCTTTTTCTTCTATTGTGTCAGCTCTCATTAGCCTTCAACTTCCTCGACAATGTATTTCCTGGGTACTCAATTTTCTACAAAGTCGCAAACAGAGAGTTTGTTTGGAGAATGACACTTCTGAGTGGGTGGATATTCTCAGTGGTGTCCCGCAAGGGAGCACGATTGGGCCCATCCTTTTCACTGCTGTGGTGGATTCCTTAAAGCCGGTATGTGATAATTCTTTGATTGTAAAATACGCCGACGATATTTCTGTACTGCATTTTGTGCGCCAGCAAGGGCAGGATAAGTTACAGCAAGAATGGGATCACCTGGAAGATTGGTCAAAGCAGGTTGGACTTTATTTGAACTTCTCTAAGAGTTGCGTTGTAAACTTTGTGACGAAGAAATCGCTAAGTTTTGATGATGTCATCTCGGCTACTGTATGCATATTACTACTTTGTCTGAAATTAAACTGCTTGGTGTTACTTTTTCAAATGATTTTAGTTGGAATTCCCATATCAAGGACGTTGTCAGCAAATGTCGTCGTAGAATTTTTATCTTGCGTAATTTGCGTAGAGCCCGGTGTCCTCAGCATGTCATTCATAAATGTTATGTTGCATATATTCGCTCTCTGATCATTTATGCATATCCGTGTTTTTGTAATCTTAGTGACTATCTGATTTCTGACTTACTTCGCGTGGAGCGGCACGCTGCTAGATTCTTCAGTGAATTTGACTTTGATAAATTGCCTGTTGTGTTGAATAGTGCCTGTGTAAAACTGTTCCAGCAGATAGAGTCTAACCCGGATAATTTCCTTCGACACATTTTTCGTGAGAGATCTCGACGTGGCAGAAACCAATGCAGTTTGACGGCACCTCCTGCGGCAAGTCACCGTTTTAGCCGCTCTTTTATCCGTTTTGGCAGATGATTTCTTTTTATTTTATGTATTTTACTTAGTAAGTCTCGTTGTGATTTCAAATATTGTTACAGGTTCACCGCTCATTGTGATCTGAATAAAAATTCTTTTCTTTCTTTCTTTCTTTTCTTTCTGAAAGGCAGGGGTGCGAAAGTAGTCTCACGGCAACGAACCCAACGAGGGCTATGGATCAGTGACCCCGTCGCGCTTTCCACGTGAACCAAGGAAACCCTTCCGAGGATACCACTAATGATCCAGCCAGCTTGCCGAATCATCCTGATCCCGGCACCAGACAGTCAACAAACGGTCAATCAACAAGTCAAGCCACTCTGTGATTTACTTCTTTTTGAGATAACGTAACACATGGATTTGAATTCGTTGCGTTGCAGGTTTTCATTAAGTCGCGTAACGTTTTTCTCACCCGCAAGTTCATTGAGTCATGAGTAATCAACTGTCATTATAATTACACCTCGAGTAATGAAAAATTAACTGTCTTCGGCTGATTGCATCACGACAGGATAGATGAGAAATGAGTTCAAAAAATGAGATGCCATCTTGTGATAGTAGATGCGGATAAAATGACGATGAATATGCAGAATGTCTTGTCCGTTGAATATCTCTCATTTTCCTACAATTTTTCAGTAACATTCATATATAATATTCATATATGTACCGCATCCAAGATCATCAACATTGATTGCAATTTCAATATATTGATTGCTTAGGCCTAGTTTCAATTCAATGGAAAATATGCTTCGACAATCAATTACTTGATTTATGGGTTGATTTACATCAATATGTTATATCAACTAATTAATTGACTCAATTTCTAATTATGATAAAATGCTTACTCATGTATATATAACTGATTAATGTGATTTCCCGCAGTTATGCCTAAAGTAGGCTTTCATCATTCATGATCAAAGTAAGTACGGTATATAAGTGAAGTATGCAATAAAAGCATGATTTGTAGCGACAGCTATGATATTACTTTCTCGCCAGCTCTTGTAAGCAGTTTTATTTGATATCTCAATTGATAACAGAAGAGCATTGAAATATTAAATGGAAGGGACTGAATAGCTATGTCAAAACTATGAAGTAGCGAAAAATCACATAGTTATCCGTAGACGTTTGGAAGACAAAAATGTAGATGAATATCCATTTCTATGGTTATAGAAAGTCAGAGTTGATTTGGCACAGAAATTAATTGATTGTTAAGGTACTTAATAGGCAACTGTAAACCACTCATTTACCAACACATTGATGTGAGCGCTGTATGATTGTTTTCCTATATTAATGCATTTGCCAACTTTTGCCCACTGAACACATTGTAATCTTTGTCTCGAATCTACGAACACTTTGTTCATGATATTTATTGAAGTCGACTCAAAAAAGTATCTGTATGCAGTGATAATTCTTTTATGAAAGGATTCAGCTTTTTGCGGAGATTACATTCCTGCGACCAAGAAAAATATTCGAGCAGTTTTTAAAAAGCTATAGTTTTGCAAATAATATATACTATTGACATAAACATGATATGTAAGTAGTATGAAGCATGTTGGAAATCAAAAGGAATGAATATCTGCTAAATAAGCGGAAATCAAACTGATTATCAAGGAAATTTCATGAACTGCATTATAATGTAAGTCTTCATGAAAAGTTCGAGATCTCATTGTGCTCTCTTGGCTGAAATTTATTGTTTTTAATTCAATTTTCATCGGCATCATTATGAATAACACTAAATTATGTTCAAAAATATGTTTATATTATAACACTAATTATGATTCAATAAATTCATGTTTCATTTCTTGAATCTCAATTGCGATGTGGACCCATTTACATATTTTACAGTCGATTATGACATTTTTCTTTGATCATGATATTTTGCTCGACCAGTGCAGGTTGCTTGTGATATGATCACTTGCAAAAACTTGCATATCTCACATTTGTTAAAAATTGCAACTGTGTTCACCTCGAGTTCATTCAATAAAATCGAAACTGTATACACATTGGGTAATATGATTGTAATCTATTTCGACTGGTGGACTTACCTAACGCGTAGCACTCGAGACCAGGTCCCATTGAGAATTTTAGTACCAGAACATTTATTTGTGATAGTCTAGATTTATCTGTGTTTGTCTAGAGCGGACATGATTCTGCCCCAGCCATAGGGTAAGTATATTAGGTAGAGTGACAACTCAGCATTTATCAAATCCATCAGATGCATACACTTTCGATATTATTAAATGAACTCGTGGGGATACAGTCGGAATTGTTTCCAAATGTGCGATATACACATTTATGCAGTTTTGCAGAAATTACCACGGAATTGACTGATCATGATAGCATAATGCAGAAGGAAATGATATTATTTTACAGATTGTCCGTGTCATGACAGCCTTGGATAGGTCATGTTTGTTAAATTAGCAACTCGATGACCTGTTATTGCTTGCCTGCTGAACCGCAAGAGAATCTTCTTAAGCGTGATCAGGCAACAGCTGCCACTGTTAGAGCAAAATATAAGAATCAAAG
Organism: Prostheceraeus crozeri; assembly: GCA_907163375.1. Lineage (NCBI taxonomy): Eukaryota > Metazoa > Platyhelminthes > Polycladida > Euryleptidae > Prostheceraeus > Prostheceraeus crozeri. The sequence goes on along the minus strand of CAJQUW010005987.1, from coordinate 21,356 downwards.
ACAATGATTTCAATCAACTTTGAAAGATGTAAATGGTTCCACATCACTATTCAGATTCAAGAAATGAAACATGAATTTAGTGAATCATGAAATCATGCCGGTGAAAATTGAATTAAAAACTTAACATTTCAGTCAAGATCAAAGCACAGATAATATCGCGACTTTTTCATGAAGACTTCCATTATAAAACGGAGCATGAAATTCCCTTAATAATCAGCTTGATTTCAAGGGGGCTTATTAGCGAATATTCATTCCTTTTGATATCCAACTTGTTTCATACTACTTATATAGGACAGTCATCTCGGTAGTATATAAATTGGCAAATTTTTAAATATTTTCAAAAATGTTCAAATAATTTTTTGGACCACGGGAGCGCAATCTCCGCAAACAACTGAATCTTTTCATATAAAAATTTTCACTGTATACAGACACTTTTTTGAGTCGAAAAAAAATATATTTATATACCTATATATAAATACCTATATATGGCCCCAGCCATTGCATGCAACGGTAGCAAGCGGTGGAAATTGACACAAAAATTCGTCTCTCTTTGACTTGCGTGATTGGCCAAGCGCATATTGCTGAAATAGCTCGCATCAGCGGACTCGTGAACCTCAGCGGTTAGATTGCAGACAGGCTTGTCCAGTGGACAGTATGCATCTTTGAATCATTTTTTCTCTTTGATGAATTGGTCAAATGGAAATACTATTCACACCGTTCGACTCTTCACGATTAAATTTACTAACTGTGTACGTTTCATGTGGTGCCGATCTTCTGGTTTGTCAGAATTCAGGCTAAATTTGCTTTAAGTCTAATGGAACATTGATCTTCTTGCCCCTCGGGACTACTTCTGGTCGTGACCATCAGAACACTGAGAAATGTGACAAATTATCTCTGTGGTAAAATTTGAAAGGGGTAAGATTCAGAGAGGCACTGAGCAAAAGCAATGCACAGATATTTGTAGACTTTTCCTTGACAATTCACATGAATTATGATTTTCTGTGAACTTCAGATAATATCTATACACAAGATGTCAGAGAAAAGCAGACAAGGGAGGGACAATTTCCACAAGATAGAGTTAAAATATTGCAAGAAAGGGATGAAATTTATAGGGAATCAATAGTCCAAGAAAATTCAAGAGAAAACAGGAACTAAATTTCGAAGTCATTTAGATTGATTATCTTGCATACTTTGTCCAAATCTAGAGAACATTACAACCCAAGAAAATTGACAGCAACAACCATAGAGTAAGTACATGCATATAGTAGGTATACACGGTATATAGGAAGTATAGGCCTATAGTATATAGTACTTACTCTGGATACGACAATTAAGCTCAAACTCATTATCCAGTAACCTGAAACAGTAGCCATCATTACATAGTCACTGATCAACTAATGCTGATAGGCATGGCTTGTCCGCCCATTTGCTGCGCCTTTCCTTGAAGCCCTTTATGCATCAACTCTCAGTCCTGCACTGATAAAAGTCGCGAAACTTTTTCTCTGTGTCTTTCACAACCTTTATTAGCCCTTTGACTGTTGTGTAAGATTCAACGTGAATAGGTCGGACATTCATAATGACAGAAAACGGAAAATTTCTTCGACCAAGATATCTATTAAAACAATAAAGTGATACAACGTTTCACCTTAGGTTGAACGTTGTTTTATTGTCCGTGTTCAAGCTAAGGCGAAACATTGGATCACTTTATTGTTTTAATAGATATCTTGGTCGAAGAAATTTTCCGTTTTCTGTCACTTTGATTGTTGTGTCCGATTCAGCACCCGGTGTTGCATTTCCTCTGTGAAGCGCGAAAAATTAAGCCGACCAATCTACGCTTAATGTAGACAAAGAGTACAATAAATGAGACGTCAGATTCATATTCGATGCTGAAGCGCATCCGTATACCTGGTGGGAATACAACCCAATACTTAACTTCTAAAGTGATGTCCAAATGACAATTCACGGTGCAATATGTTTGGTATGTGAACTTCCTAATCGTCGAGTTCATTTGCTCAAAGTCGCCGATTTTGGCGCTATAAAAAGTAATAGAAAATTTTGAATAATAAACATACAAAATCTAAAAATTGGTGTATTTTTGACATTTTGCTGAATTTTCTCCTTTCGATGCCAAACTGGTTGAATTCGCTGAGAAGTTATTTGTGAAAAAAAGAAGTTGATGGGATTGTGTAAGAAATACGACTCAAATATAGACATATAAAATGTGGGAGATTTTTTTCAAAGTAGCCATTCCAATGCATCTATGAAATTGTGTCTTGCAGGTCTAGAAAGCTTCATTATGAAAACACACAAAACTGACTGCTTACAGGCTGCTTATTATTACTCCAGCTTCTTCCAGTATATTGGAGTAAATATAATCTCCCGCGCGATCAAGTCAAATTATGTCAACATTACAAGTCAAATAATGTGATTGGATATCTACAACACATGTACGGAAACAAATAAAGTTATTTATATGATCGTATGTAAAGCTGTAAGCTAAAATGATGATGGGCTGTTAAACATACACAAATTTATGATTGAATTTGATGTGACTTCAGTTTCTAGAAATACGGGTCATGGGTTGTAGGATCAGCGGATCATACGGGGTTCTTGAAAACTTCTTGCACTAAGTGCTCTCACTCAAGTGCCTTCAGAATAACTGAAATTTGCTTCATTCTTGAAATTCTTGTGAAATCCGGAATATTTATTACGACGCACAGAATTCGAAGTATTCGTAAAATTGTCTGAAATTAATTAGCTTTGTAAATTTGATATCATAAGAATTTGACTCCAAATAAATCTTCACTCTGACGTAAGAATGAAGAATTTGATATGTTCTCACTCATCAAGTTAAGTCGCAAAGATATCAATACGTGGAAAAGCTAATTAGTTCTATCCTGCCATTTTCCTGATATTTTGCAATATATCAATAAATTTTGAAGCAATTAAAGAACTATTGGAAGCTAATTAATCAACAAATGAAACTATTTATAAGCCACATAACTCGGTTATGACCAGGGTGACCAACATGTAAGACAGGAAACTTTGTGCAAGAAAGAAAAAGTCAGTGAGTGTGATAGACGTGTCTTGTAATGTCACATCTGATTTTCAGACAAAATGTGACATAGTTTGTTTACTGTGAAAGGATAAAGGGGTCTTTTGCAGTGCAATATAATGGATGCTTAGCAGATGGAAAATAGGTATTCTATGAAGCCAGAATAGCAAAAAATGCAGAAATCCAAGACTTTGAAGTGGACGAGGATTCCTACGATTTTCTGGCTCGCCTAGATTCATAGAATAGCTTGTCCTCTCAATCTATGACAGTTGTCCGATTACCCATAGACTTCTAGAATTGTCCGATTACCCATAGACTTCTAGAAAGTAACTCCTGGATATGAAGCTTGATTTGCTACTGTAGTCCGGAAGCTAGGGCGAGTTTCTGCAGGGAACGAGGCCGAAAGTGAGACTTTCACAGAATGATGTACACCCTATGCCTACTACGAATCGGTGCGTCTGCCGAGTTCTAGTGAGTTCCTCTTCTTGTCAGACAAGATAAAAAAAACACATGCAAGTCCAATGGGACGCAGATTGCAATTTTTGACTAAAGTGAAATATTCTATGTTTTCTCTGATTAGACGAACAGTACTAAGCCCAGAGTTATAATTTTTGACATGGAATGTCTTCAGGTAATTTCTTTTCATCTTCATGCAGCTTTGTCTATAAAGCTAAACACATGTAGATTTGGCGAGCCTCTTAATGTCGGCAAGCACAAACATTTGAGCAACTTTGTCCACATTCAACCACATTCTCACATACATTGCCGATCAGAAGCATGATATTTGCACATTTATATGATAGGAAATGATCTGAAGACATTTCATGCCAAAAATTATGACTCAAGACTTAGTACCGGTACTTTTCAGTTGATAAGAGAATTAAAACAAAGAAAATTTCATTTTAGGCAAAAACTGCAATCTGCGTCTCATTGGATTTACATGTGTTTTATTTGATTTATCTTCTTTTTTTCCCTGCAGAAACTCGTTCTAACTGTCGGACTACTGGAGGCAGGTGTAATTTTATCCCAGATCTGACATACATGTACATGTAGACGCTTATCATGGACTGAATGTAAAGCTATGTTATTTATAATGCTCAAATATTACATTGGATCTGGGCATGGAGTCCTAGATATAGCATAACACTTGGACTGTTAGCTTTTCAAATTTTTCACAGAAATTGTACAATTGGCGAATAACTCAATTTTAGTAATCACGTTTGCAATCCTGTTCAAGCTGGACAAAGCATAATATTTATTCAGCATTTCATTGCAAAAGCAGCAACAGCAACTGAGCTTCGTGAGCCCTCTGTCAATGAAATGAAAGCCAAATGAGAACGATTCCTAGAAGCGAATCATGTAAGATCTTTACAGGATATTGTCATGAAATTGAAAGTAACCAACATGTGCATGCCATCCGGATTCACGAAAAATTGCAGTGAATCAACTGTTCAGTTGCTGTCGGCTACATTGCTACAAATAAAATGTAATGTTCACTCCATGAATTGGCGGTTGCAATATTATCAAGAACGAGAAGACAGTAGTTGATTCGCAATGATGAAGTTGATACGTCTTCCTCACAAGTACTTATCCTCATGGCAAGATTGAATGCGACCAAAACTATGAGAGACGGAATAACATGTACAAAGATAACCCCATTGATTCACGAAATTATATGAGTTAGAAGAACAGGAGGAGGTACAATCAGGACTACATTTTTTGATTGAACCGATCTAGGTGCTAGATGGGAATATACTTGGTCATCTTTATTCTGTGATTTTTATGATATTTACATGTACCTACTTGATTTATGCTCCTGGTTCAACGGCATAACCGACGTTATTAGAACATCAGGAATTGTGCTGCCACGTTGCAGAAATAACCAATAGTCTCCGAAAACCTCCAAATCTTTCAAAGTGAACAGAATATTCGTGCTGTTTACTCTCTTTAAGTGTTGAAACATTATCCCTGATGAAAGCAGTTCAATTACTAGTGCGCTTTGTGCAAAGATGATATGAATTTCACGTCCGTTGATATAGTTAATCCTGGTGGGTTGTTATGATCAAGTTTTATAACATTTGCATTCAATGTTCCCACATTTTCGAGGAAGCTCTTTCAGTCTTGAGATTCCAGCTTCAAAATGAGGAAAACTTTTGAAAGCCTCTTGGATGATATTTTTCATTTGAAATACAATTTTGGCAGAGATGCCTGCACAAGTGGTCACTGCTTGCGCATTACTGCTCTATTTAGTAACCAGATTTTGCAACATAATAATGAAAGGATCTGCGGCACCAGAAATATGACTTTTCATCATATTTATGACATTGTGATCTGAAACGAACTTTAAATGCAAATAGCAATACAGGTAGAAAAATAAATAAATTGTCGAATTTGTAACTTCTATTAATCTATGCCTTAGCCAATTCTTCCGATAAATCTCATTTTTTCTGCTTTCGCACATGAATGCATGCTGTAAATAAACATCGCTATACAATTACTTTTTTTTTCACTATTCGACAATTGTACACTGCAGTTTTGAGCTAACAGTCAAGGTGCTATATATCTAGGAGTCCTTGGATCTGGGATATGTATTAGATAACTACCTCTATCTAGGAGCAGGGATGTCTATGAACCATAGAAAGTGTTTCTATATTTCATATTTCATTCTATGTTTCATAAATATCCCTGGTAGGAGACATGCGCGCTGAGAATCGAGGAATTGTAGCGAAGCGGAGACGAGTCGATTGCCTATGCGCATATCTCCGCCATAGAGGTAGTTATCTGATATATCCAACGATTTAAATCCCTCTTCCAGTCGAAAACTTTTCGACTTTTTGAAATCGAAATTTTCAATAACTGTTGATTAGATGCAGAAGTGAAAATTTCAGATTTCAAACATGAATACATAAGAAAAAGATAATTTCAAATTCAAAAACTTAGCATTTGTGAATATCTTTATATTGATAGGAAGAATCCTTCATGCAATCTCGACTTATATAATCAAGAATTGATACCGCAATATTTGTACATTGGAAGTGAACATACTGAAATCAGCCAAAATATTTCAAACCTTCAAATTTTAAAATATGTAGCATCTTGTTCCAGTTTACCCTATTCTTGTCCTCTGAATTGTCTTTTAATGTTTGTTCCAATAAGTATTTTGCTAATATCATCGAAAGCAAAGTGTAAGCAGTAATACTTGTGCAAGCTAGTATTTCCCCTAGAGCAATCAATAGTCATCCAGTGGTACGAAACAAACCCACAGTATTGAATTTGAGAGTTATCGCACGTGTAGAATGTATCGTTATGATCTGAGGTTCATTCATTGTTTTTCTTGATATTTTTGTTTTTCAATGTAAATGTAGCAATATTCATGATATTTCTGCTACGGATACTTTCATATATAAATATGCTACATAATGAAAAAACAGTGCGTCATAAATACATGTAGGTTACAATTCTTCAATGCTATCTCATAAAGCAAAAGAGTGGTGTGTAATTCGATCGCATTTACATGTACCAACATAAAGTACTTTCGCTCTGTCACTCCAATTCTCTTTTCTGAGACTTCTTTGCTGTAATTTTTGATAGAAAAAAGAAGACAAACTTAATATTTCGACCATCTGAAGTGGCCAACGTCAGAAATCTATTTACTCTAATTCCTGCATTACAAAAATTAATTCAAATTACAAAAACATATAAACGATAGTAGGCTATAGAACGCATAAAATCCTAAATGAACAAATCAATAGATAGATATCTTAAGACTCAACAAACAAGGCAAATAAAACAAACTAAACATTGAAAAAACAAAAATCATATTCTCCTTTTGTTTTGGGTCTTATCGGCCATCAGCTGCACTCACCGCACAGGAGGCGACCGCACAGAAGCAGTGTTAGATAGTGAGTTGATAGTGTCAAACAAATTTCTAGCAATTGTTGGACCGAGAAGAATTCTTATAGAAGAGTCTCACAGAAGAGTTGTTACAGTTTTAGTCCGGCAGCCAGAACGAGTTTCTACAGGGAGCGAGGCCGAAAATGAAACTTTCACAGAATGATGTACATCTTCTGCCTACTACGAATCGGTGCGTCTGCCGAGTTTTACCTGGTTCCTCTTCTTGTCAGACAGGATCAAAGGAAAACACATGGGACGCAGATGCAGTTTTTGGTTAAAATGAAAGTTTCCTTGTTTTCTCTTATCAACTGAAAAATATTAAGCCCAGAGTCATACTTTTTGACATGGAATGTCTTCAGGTGATTTCCGATGATGTACATGTGCTTTTATCATGCTTCTGATCGACAATGTAAGTGAGAATGATGATAAAGTGGATAAAGTTGCTCAAAATGTTTGTGTTTGCCGACATTAAGACGCTCGCCAAATCTAAATGTGTTTAGCTATATAGATAGGGGGTGCATGAACATGAAAGGAAATGACCTGAAGACATTGTGATGAAAAATGATGACTCTGGGCGTAGTACTGTAATTTAAAATTTGGTGGTTGATTTGAATTATTAATCTACGGTGTATATTATTGGCACTATTAAAAGAAGTTAGGTGGTTTTGGCTTCAGGTGATTTCTCCTTAGATCGGATGACTTTTATTTGCCACTGCTGATGATGACTGTGGATGACCCGTGAGTTTACTATCTAGATGAATATATATTTGTAGGGCTACTATTGACTTGTTGGTTTGAACCTTTCAACGTTAAGTTCAACTTTAGAGAAAATGAGGACTAGAGAAAGACAGAGAGAATATCTGACGAAGCCAAAATCAGCTGAGCAAGGAATTTTTGGAACAGTTGTGCACTGGGAAAAATAAACGAAATTATTTGATGTTGACTAGGATCAGTTGAAACAGAGATGTAATATTTATATTACGTTCGCCGTACTCGGAAGTCCACTATTAGTTTTAGGTATGGTCCTTTTACGTGTAACGGGGTGAGCAACTCCGGGGTGTGAAACCCAGGACCCGGCAGTTCTGTCCGGGAAAGAAAAAGAGATCAGCGACCGGTTACGTCGACGTTTATGTTAAGTTACTGAACCTCGATTCCCAACTACCGGACAATGCCTTGCCAGTCTCGTTTGACGGAACAAAAACAAAGTTTTATAGCGCAAATATAGATATAAGTAGTCAGACAATTACGTTGATAAATAGATAACAAGGAAATACAAGGTACAAGGAATAACTCAAAAGTTCGTTAATGTTATAGACACACAAAAAGAAATAATTCAACCTTATGATACGAGTACGAACAGAGCGTTACAAATTTAAAGGTGCGCTAGCAGAGATGTCATATATTCAAGAGGAGACTTGATGTCAGAGATTTATAGTTATACAAAGAATCAATGTTACCGCCTTTTGGTGAGATGACCATTTCAAGTTTTCTCCCTCCGAGAAGAAGATCAGGCAATGAACAGTCTTCGATACGAATCTGCTCGAACAAGCAAGGTTGTTGTCGATGCTGAAGTCTGAAGGCGGAGTTGCAGTCTGCGATTATATAGTCCATCAATAAAAAAAATCAGAATGTCGGGTATCCGTGAATCCACTCCCACTCCTTCAATTACTAATTGCCTCGCAGAGTGGGCAGGTGTTGGCAGTAATCATTTTTGTTAATTGAGCTGGACAAAATTAGATGTAAAAACTAGATGTTTCAATAAGATGTCCGTCTTATTCAATAAGACCCGACTTCGACAATGAAGTATAAAACACCAATTTGAATGTAAACCGTACAAAAGACGATCACAGTACTTTTCGTTTAATCAGAGAAAATAAAGAAAATTTCATTTCAGCCAAAACTGCAATCTTCGTCCCATTGGATTTACATGCGTTTTTCTTTGATCCTGTCTGACAAGAAGAAGCACTCACTAGAACTTGGAAGACGTGCAGATTCGTAGTAGGCATAGGGTGTACATCATTTTGTGAAAGTCTCACTTTCGGCCTCGTTCCTTGCAGAAACTCGTTCTGGCTGCCACACTATTTTGTTTCAATCCATGCTTGACAATCCTTTTGTATGTATGGATCCGTTCTTAGCACCAGCTGCCATGTGATAAACTGAAACTCTAAAAACGCATTATTGATATTGACAAAGCGTGTAACAATACCGATTGTGGCCACCGATCATAGTCAATGTAGCCTACACCACAAAAATACGACGCCATAAATGACAAGAACGGTCATGGATATTGAAAATACAGTCCGTTTCATAAAAAGTGGATCATCCTAAAATTTGACTAAATAAAACATAAGTATGATACAGAAAGCATTTTTCATGTTATTTCATCTCCCTAATATATTTAAATGTCCTTATATAATCTGATAAGCTATGATACAGTAACGGTTCTTAAGAAGCTAATATTTTGTGGCCCTACCCTTATTGTCAATGACATTACCAATTCGTCTAGGCATTGATTCGATGATATCGTTGATTTTTGACTGATCTAACTTTCTCCACTCTCTTTTTAACAATGACGTAAGTTGTGATGCGCCATCTGTAGGTAGCAGTGAACGACGAACGTTACGTTTTAGAATACTCCATACATTTTCTATGGGATTCAGATCAGGAGAACAAGCTGGCCAAGATAATGTCCTAAGCCCTATAATTGAGACTTGCATAAGTTGACTCTACTACTCCTGTGACACGTAGCATTATCATCCATAAATAACCAAGTCGATGGATCACCAAGTTGATCTGTCATTTGGCCAATGTTCATTCGTAAAACATTCACATAGCGTTCAGAATTCAGTGTTCCTTGCTGTATGTGAAGTTCAGAGCGGCCATTGGTCCAAATGCCAGCCCAAATCAGTAGAGTACAAATGTAATGTAAATGTCTCGGAATTTCCTGATCAGATTTTATCCATAATCTCAATCGACCATCACTATCCTTCAGACGGACTGATGCCTCATCTGACCAGACAACCCGATCCCATTGATTTCGCCAGTGACAATGACTCATTGCCCATCTGAGACGTATTTTTGTATACTGATCTGATAATTCGATCTGAGAGGGCCTCTTGCAGCTCTTGAAATTCGACTCAATAAGTCTTCTACGAATAGTGGACTTAGAAATAGACGAGTCTAGTGCAGCCATCTCAATTAACGAGAGACTTGGATCAACTTCAACAAATCTCAAAATTAGGCGGTCTCTACGTTTGGATGTTTTGCGTGGACGGCCAGAGCCCTCTTTACGACAGAGTCGAAAATCATCATTATGCCATCGATGCACATTTGTGTAAGGGACATTTAGTCGCTTGCTTGTAGCTCGCAAAGAAAACCCTAGTTCTGGCAAGGCTGACACTTTGCCTTTTGTGAATGCGATCTCGTTATTGTTCATTTGTACTTTGTATTATTTTCAACCGGTAAGAGATAGATTTCTAGCTGAAAACAATGTATAGTTATTAGGTATGAATTTGCGGGCAGCAATGATAGAATTCCAAGGGCGCGTAGCGCACGCGGAATTCTATCATTGCTGCCCTGCAAATTCATACCTAATAACGGTATTGTTACATCTTAGCGGGCAGCAATGATAATTTGACATTGCTGCCCGGAAATTCATGTAGATATCTTGAACATAGGATGTAACAATCATGAGTGCTGCCAACACCACCGCAACGAAGTCAGGAAGCTATGGAACATGAAGTCCAGTTAATCACATGTAGCAGTTACATTATTGTTGATGAATAATGGTGCTATACTGGCTCTGATTGACCGATTTTCTTTATTTTCGTTTTGCTTGATAGCTTTTGGCTTGTAGAACAACATATTACATAACAAAGGAAACAAATGTAATTTTATAAGAGTGAGGTATGATTTTGTGTAACATTGCTAAATGAAGATCAACTTATGTACTACTTTTTTTATCTATAACAGGAAAACAACTCAATATTCATGCTTGAAATTTCCAACAATGATATTAGTAAGCACAACTGAAATATCTTCCAAATTTCAGAGAAATTCGTTCACGTTTGGTGGAGTTAGACAAAGTTGAAGTTAAGGCGATGTTTAAGGGTGATCCATTTTTTATGAAACAATCTGTAGTATATTGACAGAGATAGCTATAGTTCACGCGTGCCCGCTATGTCAGTAACCACATAGCAGAAACACAATAAGTGCTATTGTTACTGTCATGCAGCGCATAATAAGAGCTGCTGTCAATCTTTTTCCCATTCAGTGGTTACGAAAGCTATGCGTAGGCAAGTGCACGCGCTTTAGGGAAGTCATCAATCCCCTGCTTTTAGATCAATGCATGAAAGCGGCACGATTTCTAATCTAGGATCGGTCTGATGACGAAGCAAATGTGCAATGAATTCACTATTGAGTGCAAGGCATTCAACAATAGTAACCTCTTGATATTTACAGAAACCAATCACAGATAGGATGTCATAAAGTTAGCAGTCATTAACTAAGATTGACTTAACAGTCTTGTACGCTGTACGACCAAAAATTAAAATATTGCAAAACACTTGATTCATTGTCGATCGATTTCGTATCGTTTATTGATACATCATCAGGGCATCAAGTCAAATCAGCAAAATGAGGTTTATATACAAATTAAAATGATCAAGTAAACACAGTTAAGAACAGCTAAAATGAAATTTACAATAGAATGGAATGGAGAGGTAATTGCGCATTTACAATTACCTCTCTGTAGTACAATTAAAAGATATGCAACGGAACAGAAGAATCGCATTCGTTCAATAAATTATCAGTTTCATGCATTTTAATCAATATAGATTCAGCTATGCGAGTGTGTTTAGTACGACAGACAATAGAAAAATCATTGGCTGTCGCTTTATGAATGTGCTTTGTAATTTCAGAATCTTGCGGTCTGCCTTTGATATGCTCATCAATACGAGTAATCAGGTGTCTACGAGTCTCACCAAGGTAGCAACTGTCGTCGCATTGCCCACATTTGAATTTGTAAACTAAATTAGAGATGAGACTCGTAGGCACCGGATCTTTGTTGGGAAAGTTACTGCGAGTTTTGAAGGTTTTGAAAACTGCGGAAAGTTTGTGGTTTTCTGGTAGGACACGGTTAACGACATGAACAGTTTTCAATGTCTCCTTTTCTTTTTCTTTCACGTAAGGCAGCTTCCAAAAAGTGTAAGAAATATTCAAATTCGAATTTTGACCAGAGTTTTGCGAAATAGCATTGTCAACTTTTTGTTTGATTTTGTTGATGAAATTTTGATTGTAGCCATTTTGCATAAATTTCAAAAAATCAAAATTTCATCAACAAGATGAAACAAAAAGTTGACAATGCTATTTCGCAAAACTCTGGTCAAAATTCGAATTTGAATATTGGGCAGAATTTTTCCATTGAACGTAATGCAAATTCTGACGAACTAAATCATTGACACCGCATTGAGGGCACACAGTCAGTGAGTTTAGATCGTGAGGAGTCGAACTATGTGAATAGTAGATCCATTTGATGAATTTATCACGTCAAGACATTGAGTCAAAGATAGGCACGATTGACTTGGCAGACGTTCAGTCTTCAATGTGACAACGACAACTCGTGTGTTTCATAATAAAACTTTCCTTACGCATTGCGCGCGCTTGGCCAATCACGTCAGCCAAACGGAGACGACTATCTCCTCATGTTACTACCATCGCATACAATGGCTGATAGAATCGCGTCACTTCTTAGAGTAACAGCGACAGACGAATCCATCTCTGTGGGTATGAATGACCAATTAAGAGATTAGATTTACACATTTGACTGATTCTAATCCAATGATTCAGCCGCTAGCAAATGTATCGAAGTGAAAATGCGTGCGGTGTTTGTACCGCTATTGTCTATTGCATGAAGCTTTACTTCCATTCTAGAGGTTTTATTGCTATCAATTTCTATGTTTGACGTATGTTGACCAATTGGGGATTTTAAAACTGCAGCTATCATGTAAATCATTACATTCAACATCATTAACACTGTTTCTTGAACAGTACAGTGCCGGACAGCAAGTTGTCATATCGTAACAAAATCTCGTTTTTGCACGCTTTTATCACTGATCAGTAATTTAATTTCCTTTAATCACTATTAATCAAAATCAATGACTTCCATCATTAATTACATATACGAGGGTTGATTGAAAAGTTCGCGGCCCGATATAGAAAAAAGCATATTTCGCATGCGATACATATTTATTTTTCGACATAAACGCCCCTACAATCAACGCACTTAGCCAAACGGTGCTGCAATGCGCGGATCCCTTGCTCATAGAAGTGTGAGTCTTTGGAGTCCAGATACTCCTCAACGGCCTCCATGACGTCACTGTTGGATGCGAAGTGCTGACCACTGAGCTCCAATTTCATTTTTGGGAAGAGATGAAAGTCCGATGGTGCCATATCGGAATATATCGGAACCATATCATCATGAATCTCCTTTGGTGTGAGTCCTTTCAAGCCGAGATAACGAATGACAGCTCGATTTGAAACGTGATCGACGCAACACTTATCTGACTAACTGACTGATAAGTTAGTAACTGAAGTTAAGTAGCTGTGGTTTACCAACAGTTCACCGGATCGACTGATCACTCGTCATGCGCCGTCAGCACATTCCATTGTATCAATCCACATGTGTATAATGGCCTGGCTTTAAGCTTTCTATGTCAGGCCGCGAACTTATCAATCACCCCTCGTATATTTTCATCATTTTTTTAAAAAATATCTTCCCAAACTCAATGATCAATATTATCCCCCCTGGCCTCAATAATGGCTTTCACTCTTTTGGGCATTGAGTCTGCTAAAGTCTTGCACACTTCTTTGATCTCCATATCCCTGTTCCACACTTTGATGAGGTTGCTGATGAGGTCGGATTTGGTTTTGCAGTCGAACTTTCCCAACTTTATCTTCACGAGGGCCCACAAGTTCTCGATTGGGTTGCAATCCGGTGACTGTGGCGGCCAGTCAAGCAGTGTCACACCATGTCTCTGAAGAAACTCTTTTGATCTCTTGCTGACGTGGCAGGGTGGATTGTCTTGCTAGAATATCGCGTCGTCATGGAACGTTTCAGCGATTTCTGGAATGACTCGCCGCTCTAGGATGTCATTGATGTAGCGATCAGTGTTCATAGAGCCTTCAATGACATGTGCCCGTCCAGGACCTTCGTAGGAAAAGCAGGCCCAAATCATGACCTTGGTTGGATGTTTAACAGTGAATTTGCAGTGATCCTTTGTTAATGGATGCCCTTCAATGACACGAACAAACCTTGGAGCTCCGTCTGTCAGACAAATGAATGTCTCGTCACTCCAAAGGACTCGCCTCCACAGTTGCAAGTTCCAGTCTTGGTGCTCTCGTGCCCATTGATATCGCTTGGCTTTGTGTAGGCTTGTCAGAAGTGGCCTTGTTTTGGGTCTGATGGTCCGACACCCAACTTCTGCGAACGAGCGGTCGCCTCACAGTTCTGACACTCACGTCTTCGAACTATGTTCCCAGCCATTTCCTAAATTCATCTGCTGTCGCACGCGGATCCTTTATGACAACTTGTTTCATGTATCTTAGCGCTCGATCGTCAAAAATCTTGTTGTGACCACCGCAATTATCGAATGCAGTGGCTGTTGTTCCACTTTCTCTCACACTATTGATGATCTTTGAGACACCTGACTGAGTTATTCCAACTGCTTCTGCAATTTCCTTTTGGTCTTTGTTGTGTGCTGCGCTAGAGTCCACACTTGAATTCGCACTTTCTCTGTTTCGTTCATTTTTAGCTGTGAAAGAAGCAAAGATTGCATTACTGACCATTGTTAGCCAGCAACACTGAATAGTGTTCCAAGCCTTTGTTGATTCATTGAAGACAATGGACAAGTTCAGCATGGTGTAAATATCATACAAACAAGGACCTGAGTGAATGAAGCCGAATCAATGACGTAACGTGACATGACAACAATTAAAATCCTATTTGATGCGTAATTGTGTGATATGACAACTTGCTGTCCGGCACTGTATTCATATCGAGAATTGTTACCGGTGAACCTAAATAGAAGAATTAGAAGGTAGTTGCTCAAAACATCGAAATGGTAACTGCACAGTTGCACTCGTATTCAAAATATGCATGATTGCAAAGGTAGATTTAGAATTATCAGTAATTCTCTGGAATGCAACATTCTACACGTGTAATTTCTAAAATTCGTGAACACTTGGATTAATTGACATGCAGAATGTAATTGAAATGCATGTATAACCTTTATTGACAAGTGTATATTGAAGCACATTCAAAATCGCAGGCTCCTAAAGTAAGTTGAAAAAACTCCGAATACAAGCCACTAATCAAGAAGATAAGAGGACCCCGAATGTCAGAAGCTTTGAAATTTCGACAGCGTCGTAGCATGAGGGATTTATCCGCAGAATTTAGCACCTCGTTTATAAGTAGTATGAAACAAATCGGATATCAAAAGAAATGAATTTTTACTAAAAAGCATATTGATTTAGCAGAAATTGAGCTGGTAGTCAAGGAAATTTCATGAACCACATTATAACACAAGTCCCTACAATAGCGAAGCTTGGTTGACTTTGAAGAAGTACTTGAGTACATTGTTTTTATAAGTGATATCAAAGAGAAAAGACAATTGCCCGATTTCTTTATCTTGATCTTAATTTATAAATGGTAAAGAGGCATATAGAAAATAACGATCATGACCACAATGCATAAATAATAACTCATAATAATCATTAAGTGTGAAGCAGGTGTTTTTCTATCTTGAGAAGATTGAAACAACGATTGCAATTTATTGAATGTTGACGTCAAACAATTGCAATTTGTGGAATGTCGACGTCGAATAATTGCAATTTATTGAATGCTGACGTCAAACAATTGCAAGGTGTGGAATGTGGACGTCGAACACTTGCAATTTATTGAATGTTGACGTCGAATAATTGCAATTTGTGGAATGTCGACGTCGAATAATTGCAATTTATTGAATGCTGACGTCAAAAAATTGCAAGTCATTGAATGTCGACGTCGAACACTTGCAATTTATTGAATGTTGACGTCGAATAATTGCAATTCATTGAATGTTGACGTCGAATACTTGCAATTTATTGAATGTCGACGTCGAACACTTGCAATTTATTGAATGTTGGCGTCCAATAATTGCAATTCACTGAATGTTGACATTACATGTTGCAATTTGATAATTGCTGGCGTCAAACAATTGCAATTTGTTGAATGTTGACATCTCATGTTGCAATTTGATAATTGTTGACGTCGAATAATTGCAATTTGTGGAATGTTGACGTCGAATAATTGCAATTCATTGAATGTTGACGTCAAACAATTGCAATTTGTGGAATGTCGACGTCGAACACTGGCAATTTATTGAATGCTGACGTCGAATAATTGCAATTCATTGAATGTTGACGTCGAATACTTGCAATTTATTGAAAGTTGACGTCGAATACTTGCAATTTATTGAAGTTGACGTCGAATAATTGCAATTTTTTGAATGTCGACGTCAAACAATTGCAAATTGTGGAATGTTGACATCTCATGTTGCAATTTATTGAATGTTGACGTCAAACAATTGCAATTTGTTGAATGTTGACATCTCATGTTGCAATTTATTGAATGTTGACGTCGAATAATTGCAATTTGTGGAATGTTGACATCTCATGTTGTAATTTATTGAACGTTGAAGTCTATTAAATGCAATTTATTGAAAGTTGACGTCGAATACTTGCAATCTATTGAATGTTGACGTTGAATAATTGCAATTTGTGGAATGTTGACATCTCATGTTGTAATTTATTGAACGTTGAAGTCTATTAAATGCAATTTATTGAAAGTTGACGTCAAATACTCGCAATTTATTGAATGTTGACGTCGAATACTTGCAATTCATTGGATGTTGACGTCGAATACTTGCAATTTATTGAAAGTTGACGTCGAATACTTTCAATTTATTGAAAGTTGACGTCGAATACTTGCAATTTATTGAAAGTTGACGTCGAATACTTGCAATTTATTGAAAGTTGACGTCAAATACTTGCAATTTATTGAATGTTGACGTCGAATACTTGCAATTTATTGAATGTTGACGTCGAATACTTGCAATTTATTGAATGTTGACGTCGAGTTGATGCAGCTTAGTGAAAGTTGAGGCCAAATAATTGCAATAAATTGACTGTATCGGAAACAGTTATGTTCAACCAATGAGTCATCCCATTTCAGTTGCAATAAATACCTCGCAATCTCTCCTGGAAGATGCCCTGGACTGCGCTCCCTCGTCACATGATTAAGCCTTCCATTTGTATCCTGAATATGAAGAAATTTAATCAAGATTACGTCTCCTGTCGGCTATGTATCTGCTTGTTCGTCTCTCAATCCGTAAATTTCAGTGGATTTCCCTCAAACCAGCTGGAATTGAAAAATCTATTTTCAACTTTGATACATGTAGAATGTAGAAGCAATCATTTGGCTGCAATTCGCCATTGTTCTAATGAGTCAACCAATGAACAACAATAGATTGGCCTTACAGTGAGCAAATGGTCGCTCAAGTGTGATGATGAAAATATATTATATAAATGATGCAAAGATAAGGGCAAAACACTTTGAACAAGCTACACGGCAAGTTGCTCAGAAATTGAGGCCTGTCAACAACATGGGAACATCACCAACCTTCAGAATAAGACACTTATCCATCTGTTTCATAGCGTATATTTCTTCAACTTTATTAGAAGAAGGTTGGGCAATGAACATCGGAAGCCGTCAACTGCACTTGAGTAAGTATGCAAATAGGAATTATTTGAGTTTGACAATTTTGTAGAAATAACAACAATTTAGTCTTCACAGTTGAGGCTGCAGGTTAGCTATCAGATACCCGTGAAATGATGACTCAAAACCGAGTTAATTGCAGCAGTATAGCACGCGAAACAGGTGTTGGCTGAGGAGGAGAGAGAGAGAGAGAGAGAGAGAGAGAGAGAGAGAGAGAGAGAGAGAGAGAGAGAGAGAGAGGGAGGGAGGGAGGGAGAGGGAGAGGGAGGGAGGGAGAGAGAGAGAGAGAGAGAGAGAGAGAGGGAGGGAGAGAGAGAGAGAGAGAGAGAAAGAGAGAGAGAGAGAGGGAGGGAGGGAGGGAGCTCGCGCTGTCTTTGTTCAAAAGCGAATCCGTGTAGGTGGAGCTTTTCGATTTTAATTTTCGTCAGCACCTATGCATGCACATCTGGTTACAGAAGACCTGATTCGACTATTTATAGGAGAGCATTATGAGTGATTTCAGTTCGAATCTAGTAGACTATTAGCATGACCATTTCCAGTGCAAGTCAATTATTGCAACATCGATCTTAAGTTTTTATTCTTAGTGAAAGCTACATTTGTGTTTATTGACGAACCGCATTTGCTCTTTATCATATTGTAAATCCGATGAGAGCATTGACTGTATGGTAAAATCAATGTAGAGTCGTTACTTTTGCTTGAATAGAATTGTTCAAGCGGAAATTGCCGTAAGTTCTTAGTCTCTTTATCCAGTGAGATTCTCTTTTGCATCGTTTTCTGTCAATTGGACAGTGTTCAATAGCAAAGAAACTAAAGTCAATTAGAGAACAAGTAGAATGCTATGAGTGCTTTGCTATGACGGATCGATTTGGATCGCCACTTCTGATGTTGCAGAGGTGTTCAAGTATCACAGAAATAGATTGTTTAATCGTGTCACTTTGCTAGAAGTGCAAACTAATTCAAAACGATGGCACATACAGGAACTTACTAAGAAAAAAAGAAATTTTTAATGCCTTTCAGAGATAGGAAAAATAGTCGTGCGTCGCTTGCGGATTGCTCTGAATTCCTTCAAAATGCTCCGATCGCCACGACTCTTTCAGAGATTCGAAGAATTCAGATCATTGCGCACCAGTTTTCTCGATAATGTTGGACCCTCCGATCATTATTAAAAAAGATAGCATTATTAAAATATATCATTATTAAAAAAAACGTTCACAAACTTCTGTGTAGAACTTGACATCGTCTGTGTCTCTTGGCTGTGTGATCCGGTTGATAACAGTCACTGAAACTTCGGACAATTTGGCGTGTTTAATGTTGAACTGGCTGTTCATTGTTCGATTGCTATGGTATTATGTCAGCAAATTGTGCCATTTCATTAACGTTACATGTTCCAATTCTGTCTAATTCTGTGTCAAGTATTCTACAATTTATAGTGCGTGAAGTTTCACCAACGTAATGCTTATGACAATTGAGGCATTTGATACGTGCCCGTAGTTTAGATTAAACTAGCAGTGTCGCAAGTTAGGCGGTGAACAATAGGATACAGAATATCATTATGCGGATTCTTGAAAGTTTATGTAGCTTGAGAAAAAGAGCAGTAGTATTGGGCATTGTTGCAGGGGAAGAAACCGGTTTCCCAGTTTCTTTTTTGGTCCGTTAGTTTAAGGATTTTGTCGGTAGTCTTACGGATTAAAATGCGAGTAATTCCTAGGTTAAGCCAAGTTTGTTTGAGCATCTTAATGCTATCGAGAAAATCTGATCGGCTGTAGCTGTGAGTACAAGTTCTGTAGATTTGACTATTTATTACTCAATATTTTACTAAGAGAAAGAGGGATGGAGAGAGAGAGAGAATGTTTAGGAAGACCAGGGGTTTCGAGGTTTTCTCAATCATCCAATGATTTAGTGGAGGAGGAGGAAGATAGAGGCTATAGATTACCAGATAGCAGTGAAATGATGATTCGAAACCGAGTTAATGGCAGTGGTGGTCAATGTAGCACGTGAAAAATGTATGGAAAGATGGAAACATCTTTCCTGGAGGCACATGACATCTTCCACTCGCATTTAGTAAAAAGCCCACTTTCAGAAAGTTATGTTTTATCAATGACCAAAAGTTTGTGTCAAAAAACATTGTGAGGATCGTGGTTATCAATCCCCGATGATTTACAGTATCAGAGGAGGGAGTGAGAGAGAGAAGATTAAGGGAAGTGGTTCATCAATGCTTCACCCAGCGTTGTACCAATCGGCCCCGATTGAATATTTAAATACTGACCGAATTCAGACCAGCTTAGCGGAGGCTAGACATGTCAAACATCTGCAGCAAATATTAACCCTATCCATACCGAGGGGGGATCGGCCCCCCTGTCGCATTTTTGTTGTGGAGCTTTTAAAACTGAACCGATTGACATAGGCTTTTGTGACTTTTAGTTTCTGGGTATTTCCCAACTTTTCGCCGAAAATCGTTGCATTTGGTTCATGGGAAAGTTAAATTTATGGCCCGTTTTGAAAAGTAGAAAGTCTGAATTTTGCCTGAATTTGCAAACACCTGGTGTGCTAAGTTTTGACAAAGCAAGTTGAATATCAATTTTTTGCATCACATCACAACTAGGTGTCCATAATTTGCACCATCAAGATACTATAGACATCGATAAGAGTCATCCAAACTTGAATGTCATGTAAATACTACTTATTTGCTTTTCAGTAGAAATGAGTCAACTAAATTGCAACTAAGTAGTGTTCGTTCATATTGTTTTGAAAACTTCTACTTATTCAGTGTCATTATTAGTCTTAATTCCATTATTGAAAGGTAGCAAGACCTCTTAAATTGTTTCTACAGATGAATAAAAGTAGTCAATTTTGAGTGAAAACTTTCCCTTTTCTGCTTATGATTTATTTTTGTAAACTCTCAAATAGTTCCTGAATACATCTGAGATGATAATATCAATGCTTCGAAAGATAACTTCAACTTGTTACTTGTTTCGAAGAATGCTTCGAAAACAATATTTTCTAAAAAATCAAATTTTGGCTAAAGTTTCAAATTTAAATTTCAAATTCTGGCCGATTGTTCATGATGTTTAAAGGGTATAAAATGACTACAACATTTGGGAGGGTCATCTAAAAATCAGCATCCAAAAATTTAATCAAGATATAGGCAATACTACAGGCTACAGTACAAAAGCAATATCACATATTCAAATTTTGAATTTAAATTCATGATGTGTAGACAAACAAGTTTAGAGCATCAAATTGATCATTCTCCTGATCATTAATTGTATGTGTCACTAACGTCATTGAACTAAAAAGCACTGAATCTATGTTTGCAGTCGATGAGAAGAAAACATTAAAAAAATCCGCTTAATTTTGAAGTTCAAATTTTAATTCGCCATTTAAAGCATGTCAAAATGGACGAATTAGAACAAACAGATACCACCGTTAGAAAGATCACACGCAGAAATATTCTACCCTGAAATTTCATGATACAACGGAGCAGTATTTAGGAAGTTAAGGAGGGGGTACCGTAATCGGGCCCCCCCGGGATGGCGAATGCGACTTTAGAGGCCCGGTATGGATAGGGTTTAAACATTGGCATCAGTCGCAGAT
>CAJQUW010005986.1:108648-113595 GCA_907163375.1 Prostheceraeus crozeri | reverse complement strand
TTAAAGCGTATTTCGATTAGGATTCATTAACACTATAGAGTAGAACTTGTGTGATTAAAAAAAACTTTATTAATAACGAAAACCGTTAAAAAACACAAATATCAAAAAGTTCCCCGAGCCGGGGACCGACCTCTCACAATCCGCATGAAGTACAGGCACGATGCCCCTAAGCTGTCACTTCATATTGTAGTTGATCTCGCTCGTTAGTTCTTATAACATCACAGAGTGTTACTTCTTGAATGGATAAGTATTATGAATGTTTCTTATTTTTGATAATAAGACTACAAAATGAATACTCGTAGATAGCAGTCAACATGACAATAAGTTAAGAAATGTAGAGCGCAAGGTTTGCTTGACATGTTAGATTCTTAATAATACTATTGCTTAACTGATGATCATTACATACATGTATATGTAGTTTAGTACGATATTGTAATGCTTGACATGTAAAACGATAATGAGCTTGTGTGCACAACTAACTGTAAGCTGATATATCCTTAATATTACTTTCTTTGCCTTTCAGATATGAAACTCAAGAACAGAGACCTCTTCACTCGTCTTACAAGTGCAGTGGATAATAAAGACTTGACCTCGCACAGTGATCCGCAAGCTGTTGCTTATCTTCGCAAGTGTTATTCTGATGTAGAATCTGCTGACTTTATAAACAATAGTATTCCTGTTTTTCTTACGAACTTTCGTAAGAAATGGAAAGATGAGAGAAGAAACAAAGGACGTTTTCTGTCAAAGCATGCAACTTGGCTAGACAAGTACATTCATGATGATGGAATATCTGATCATGTAGAATGTGT
Source organism: Prostheceraeus crozeri (assembly GCA_907163375.1). Taxonomy (NCBI): domain Eukaryota; kingdom Metazoa; phylum Platyhelminthes; order Polycladida; family Euryleptidae; genus Prostheceraeus; species Prostheceraeus crozeri. The sequence goes on along the minus strand of CAJQUW010005986.1, from coordinate 112,786 downwards.
TGCTAGTTGTGAACGTGGCCGTCCCGCAACAAAGTTCGAGCAGGCAAGTCAAAGAACAAGGACATGGACTGTCGACCTTGCATGCCTGGATTCGGAGCATGGAGTGCCTTCTTCATATATCATACAGGCTCGATTTGAAGAAGTGGAGGATTCCAAAGTCTGAACAGCCAGCTGTGAAGAGCCGAAAAGCACGAATTCAAAAGCAATTAAGGGACAGGCTTGGACTTATTGTAGACATGCCCAGACCTGGTGGTAGTGGCACCTCCAACGATGGAAACACAGCCAGACGTTTTTTCCAAAATCCTGAGATAGCCAACATTCTACAACTGGACGAAGAACTGATTGAACAAAAAGAAAATTCATGTTGTTCTTCAAAACACCGTCAGGTGGTTTTGCAAATCGATGCTGATAAGTTTGAGAAATTTTGTCGTGAAGTTGCGCATCTTTACGTAGAAAAATATGATTGGTACAACATGCCTCAGTCACTTCATCGAATTCTCATCCATGGTCATCAGGTTGTGCGAAGGATGACGCTTCCCATTGGTTTTTTGAGTGAAGAAGCTCTTGAAGCTCGAAATAAAGATTTTAAAAAGTTTCGAGAACGCTTTACGCGAAAATCCAAACGAAACTACACAAATGAGGACATCTTTAGGCGCTTGATCTGCTCATCCGACCCCATCATAAGCAGTTACGGAAACCAAAACTCGGACAGACACGTACCCCATTTTCTTCTTTTAGGAGGCAATCGCCTTGTTCAAGGAACCAAATTTCCCGCATCATTTAGACTTGTGACCTGATACCGTTCGGGTAAGCAAAGAAAGATGATGTAAATACATAATGGTTTTTATTTTGAATGGACGTTTTATCATTAGATATAGGCTAGTAAATTGGAAATAAGCTTTACCTACATTATGTAGGCCTACTCTATACAGTCATGTAAGAAATCATTTTCTACTAAAACGTAAACAAGTTCCCCAGCTACCGTTGTTATGTAAAAATATTACTATTGAAATCCTCGTGGTCGATTTAGTGGGGGTAGGTGTAAGAATGGAGACCGTAGCTTGCTTAGTTTTCTGGTTGCTATGCAGAAATGGGCCCCTAGCAACCGTTGCTATGCAAAAATATCACCATTGAAATCCTCGTGGTCGATTTAGTGGAGATAAACATGAATCTCATTAATCTTTACGGTAGTATTTGAGAAAATATTTTTGGCCAGCTACAGCGAAATCTGGCCCACTGTGCATTGTTACCATCGATCCCTCATCGGTTAGTCTCGTCCAATAAGATTCATTAAAGTTCGTCCACAGGATTTATGTAGATACTGCATTAGTCATCAAAATTTTCGATCATCGCTGTAATGGATAGTACTGACTCTGACATTGAAGAATCGACTCCGTCGAAACGAAGAAACTATGACATTAAGTTCAAACTAGAAGTTGTCAAGTATGCTCAGAATTATAATAAAGCTAAGGCTGCAAGAGACAAAAATGTGCCTCGTACCTGTGTCAAGAATTGGATCAATCAGAGAATGCAACTTGAATCTCAGTTACAACAACTTTGCTCAAGCTCATCTGATAAGAGACTACATGGCGCGGGACGTCCTTTGAAGGATGCCGACTTCGATGAGAAACTCATCGCTTGGGTTCGTGAACAACGTGCGAAGAAGATTCGTGTCAGTCGCACCCTGATTCAAAAGCAAGCTCTCACCTTTTCTTCCGATTCGGACCTTCCGGGCAAGCAACGGTTGGTTGGTCAACTTTTTGAATCGCCATAACCTGGTTTCACGTCGCCCAACGACAACTTGTCAAAAAGAGCCTGAACATTATGCCGAGAAGATAACCAATTTTCTTGTATTCGTCGAAGAAAATCGTCGAAAAACTAACTACCAATACATCTTCGCATCAGACGAGACAGCTGTCTAATTAGATAGCTCTAACAGTCTGACAATTGAGGAAAGGGGAACCCGTCAGGTGTCTGTCAAGACCGTGGGTCATGAGAAGCTTCACGTTACAGTCATGTTGACTGCAAGTCTGATGGATTCAAATGCGACCATTTGTGCTATTGAAGAAACAAGCGTCCGATCAAGCATATTGAGGCGAAGTTTAAAAACATTGTCTACCTCTCATGGGCCGGTCGAACCTTCTTCAACGATTGATTGAACTGACGTCGGAATATTGAGGAAGATCCTTGGCTATTCCATGTTCGGTAAACGCCTTCTTGTGTGGGACTCCTTCAGGTGCCACATCAGTGACTCAACAAAACAACAACTCAAGAAACTGCAAATCGACACCGCAGTTATCCCCGGAGGTTGCACCAAGTACATCCAGGCACCTGATGTGTACTGGAACGCCCCGTTCAAAGCAAAGATCAGGCAATACTACGAGGACTGGATGGTATATGGTGAGAAGACGTATACCAACTCTGGTAACACACGCGCACCCTCGATGGAGGTGTATCTCGGATGGATAGTTGAGGCTTGGAAGCAGATACCAAGTGACTTGATCGAAAGATCGTTTGTTGGATGTGGACTTACCATCGCCCTGGACGGGTCAGAAGACCACAAAATTCATTGTTTTAAGCCGGAGGGCGAGATTCCGAATGGATGCGCATCTCTCCGAGAAGCACGAATTCGTGAAGCAAATAATGTCGACCTCGACAGCACTGATGAAACGAACAGCAGAGATACCGAAGATGACAACTCGTTAGTTGATTTCGAGTAAGGGAATAAGTGTAACACTCAGTTTGAATTCAAATCTTTTGATCACACCAAACGTAATTATTGATGTTAGTGTCAATTTTGTTAAAATTTCGTCTCTTTTTATAAATCAATTAGATTTCATCAGAGTATTTAAGCTGACTTTTACACATTGTTTTATCACGTAAATGGAGTACCTACATGTAGGAGGCCTCTTCAACTCAACGGGGTTTCAACTGATTTGAAACATTTGAAGTGGAACTATAAAGTTCAAATTTTTATAGACCTAAAAATACCGAAAATTGATGGTTGTAAAATAGAAGGCCACCCTGTAATTGAAGGCCACCTTACCATGGAGGTTGAAAAATAGAAGGCCATGGCCTTCAATTACAGGTTTTACGGTAACTTTCGTAGTTCAGATATATTCATCCACATCAAAATTATTAGTCAACTATAGCTGACCGCCCACTCGGAAAATTCAGGATGATATACATATAGATCTATTGAGGAATAACTTGGAGAGGAAATAACATTCATCCGACTAAAAGATGACGTGTGTGTTACTCACTTGGTAGGATTAAAAAAAACTACCGTATTTTGTGATAGGGAGACCAGGGCAAAGCGGGCCACATGTCCAAAGCGAGACAGAACTATAATTTTTTACCAACATTACTAAAAGCAGCGGCTTGTTTATATGTTTCATCTGAAACTATCTTCTACACTTTGGAGTTGTTTAAATCTCAATCAGCTGGCATCGTTTTGCAAGACTAGCAGGTGAGTGAATTATCTACATTTTCTTATAAAATATTGCTTCCTTTCAATGCTGATTATCAGATTAGAACGATAATAATATTCAAGATGAAGCACTTATGACACAGAGCACCATATCACGATTGGAATAAACGTCAGCATAAAGTATGTGCACACATGTTTTAAGTCAGCACGCATAATTAAAAATGAGTAATACCTTGGGGCAAAGCGAGACAGTGGCCCGCTTTGCACCTAGGCGATTATTCCTTGGGGCCCGCTTTACCCATCATCTTTATTTTCAATCAAGCAAAATTATAAAAGCTCAATGCATGTGCAGAAGGCATAAAAAGTGCTTGAAAAGGGAATCGTACCCACGGACGTTCCGGTGTAAGTGCATCGACAGCGAGCGCGCTATCCACTACACCACGCAAGCGACTTAGCCGTGACACTTTAATCAGCAGCTTTAACGTCATTCTCTCTCTCTCTTTCTCTCTATAACATCTGTCTCAGTCTTTCCCCTCTCTCTTTACAGGATGCCTCGCGATTATGTCAGGAAGACAACCCAAGCTGAATGGACGGTCGAAACATTGCAGAGAGCCTTGTCTGATATCAGGTCAAACCGATACTCACTTCGAAGAGCTCTGCCGTATCAAGGCAAAAGCCCGTATCTAGATTTTTGGGGAAAATGAGTTA